>JAACNH010001758.1:0-54646 GCA_019447015.1 Hymenochirus boettgeri | reverse complement strand
AAAAAAAAATATATGAAAACTGAGTCACATCCCAAAGAGATACAGCGCATCACTACCTGGGGCCTGTCCCTGGACTGACACTGCCGGGGTGGAGCTTATTCTCAAACTAAAGCGTCAGAGGCGGAGCCTATTCTTTTGCCTACAAGTAAATTGTTGGGGCAAGTTTAGCTGAAAATTGGGGCAAAAACATTTAATTCGTATGGTACGATAGCACTCGCCCAGGTAAGGGCACTGTAGTCACTTGGTAACTAATGAAAATATGCAGGGGTTGTAACAAAAATGAAACCTTTCCCTCCCAACCTTTTAGGGCAACTAAAACCCCAGAACAACACTGAATCAGAAGGAAGAGCACATTGATATAAAACAGTAATCTGTGTCTCACCACTAATCAAGTTGTATAACCCTTCACCCAAGTATTCCTACCTACCCTCTGCTTTAATTCAAAGGTAATCAGCTTAAGAAGTTTTAAAGTGATTACTACTTTCAGTCACCATGGCTGCATTGCTTCCTTAAATGATTAATATTGTTGTTAAGAGGCAGGCAGAGATATTACTTCCTTGACTTTGTCTTATTTACTGGTACAAGCCATTTTGGACTCTTGGCAGTGCACAGAATGCATTATGATTTGCGCTACATAGCATGAATCTTAAAGGACAACTGTGGTCTCAAAATAAGTTAGGGTTAAATGAAAGTCTATAGTATTTCCTTTAAAATGAGCCGATAATCACATCTCTGGCTGGAGCCTGTGAGACATTACATTGTGAGTGAATTTTCAAACTTCCTGCTTCCAGTTGGTTGAGTGACATCACCTGACCTCAGCCCCGCCTATCCGCCCTGGGGGAGAAGCATGCCTGGAGTACCTGAAGTACTTGGGGAAAAAATGGACAGTTGAGATGGGAAGCCCATTAATGCAGGTTGAGGCTGGTCACATGACTACAAGCTGGTCACATGACTGAAAACAGGAAGTGTTTAAGCAGGAAGTAATATTGCTGAACCTTTCCTCACAGATTTTATCTAGAGTTGTGATTTAAGTTCTATTTTGAAGGTATGATGGAAGGCTTTTTATATAATTCTTACTAGTTTGGAAGAATTTGAGACCACAGTTACCCATCAACACGTACTAGATTGGGGCATAGAACCCCAACTGTGCTTCCATAATTTGATTACAGTGCCAGTGGAGTGCAGTGAGCTAAGCTGCAATGACATTTTCTTCAACCCCCCCCACACACACACACATACACACAGCTTTTAGATGATGTAGGAATGGTTGCCATTGAAATAGATGGAATGGGTGAAGAGGTGCATCAGTAGGTATGTGCTTTACTTTAGATTTTTACATTATGGTAAAAAACAAAAATATTTTATGTGCAAAATAAAACAGACATTTTGAAGCAGTTGCTTTAATTGGGCATAAAAAGGGCAGCTTCTAAAATCTTCATGTTAGGAACAGGTTAATTTATCATTCTTAAACATCTATTTGTTTTTAAAGCAGAGTAATCATTAAAACTCTGTTTGACGGCAAGGACCAGATACATGGCCTCCTGCTCTAAAACCGCAGCATATTACATCCATTAGAAATACATAATTATGACATTTTTCTAGTGCATTGTATATTACACATTCAAAGAGAGACTGTCTGTGATATATGATTGTAATTCCATATCCCATTTGTGGCCTCATCATGAGTAACTATAAAGATTGGTGCCTATGTGCTCTTCATTTCTTTAAAGAGACACCTGAATAGAATTCCTGTGCACAGCACATTCCACAATACATGATTCAACATTAAAGTATAACTATACCGTAATAATTAACTTTTTAAAAATGGAAAGTACCTGGGGCAGGGAGGTAGGATTGATGACTTCCTCCCAATATTGTTCAATTGTTTTCATCTAGATTTATGCAAGGGGGTCAATTAAAAGGGTTTAATTGCCCTTCAAACTGATATTATTTTGACCTTCCAGAAATCCTTCTCAGTTCATAAAGATTCCACCTATATTTTGATTGCTCTAAGAACTGCCAATACATACGGTACATTTCTTTTCTAACATCTGTCTATGTAACTTATAACAATTACTGTTTTTGTTGTGCTTTAAATCTCATATTTTGTGTATAACCTAAAAATTACTTATGATGCAGAAGAGTTAGTGTCTTTTGGGACACAACATGCTTTTACCTGTAATGAAATACCTAATTAATATGGAGAGATTGTAGAATTATTGTTGATCGGTAGGTATAACTATTTGGTATAAAGGTTAAACAGTTGTTGCCAGTGTTGCTGTGTTAGAAAAAATCTGCTTTTTGTGTGGGGCAATCTGCAAAGGACAGTAAGTGACTTCATTGCCTCAATTTTATTTACCTAGAGGGAAGAATAATATACTGTATGTATAACATCCCATTTAGAGTAGTATATGGGGCCCAAGAAGATTCCTTAGTCATCTCTTTTCTCAAAAGAAAAAAAAAAGTTAGTCTGGTTTCCAAAGATCATTAATTTCTCAGGTGTTTCTGTTACTATGTAAATATTTGTGTTTGTACTGCCAGTAGATCAGTCCCAGTTTTTTTTTTTTTTTTTTAAGCTGATTTCATTTCAGAACAGCTGGTTTCAGAAATCTTGGCAGAGTTTTTTGAAATTCAGAAAGTTGTTCCGTTGTTGAAAATTCAGAAACCACAGCTAAAAATGTGAAAATGGAAAATCACAGCAAATGTCAATGTGGTAGAAAATTCAAAAATTTACACAGAAAAGTCAAAAAATTATGGTTGAAATTCAATTGAATTTTCAGAATTCCAGTAAGTTTTGTGAAACCGCAGGTGGAACAGTTTAGTTAATCTCTAATAGATAGCAGTTTGTGAATGTTCTTTGCCAACTTTAGTTATTTTTCTTAGTGAATTAGCTTTCTTTGAAAATGTTAGTTGAACATTATTCCTTTTAATGAAGCCATGCTATTTGCGTTTTTTGTTGAATTTTTGCAGAAAATGCACAGTAATTCTGCTGCCATACCATAGATATTTAGCACAGTATTTTGATAAAAGTCAGCAAATGATTTGACAAAAATGACTTTTGCTAAAATACAATTTGAATTCAATGATATATGAACAAAGAACAGAAATCTGTTAAACCAATACTTTATAAATCATAGATAAACACTCTCCCTATAGAATAATGTTATTTGCATTACATTAAATTTCAAGGACAGAATCAATCTAGCCTTTATGTGAGCGTTGCACACAAATTCAAAAAATAGAAATAAAGAATGCAACACCCACTGGAATAGTTGTTATTATTGAACTTTTTTTTTTTTTTGTAATACACTAAGAGGAAGATTTAATAAAAGTTCTTATCATTAAAAATGGTGCTTCTTTTGCCCCAACCAATCAGATCTTATTCAACATTTGAAAGCTAACATCTAATTGGTTGGGGCAAAATTAGCACCAATTTTAACTAGAACTTTTATTGAATCTCCCTGCAAGAGTGGTGTACTGGAAATTGAAGAAAAGCTGGAATGTTTAGCTGAAATGTCCCTAATGTTTTGCCCTACTTTGGTAATAAATAGTTGATGTACTGTTTTAGTCAGGATATTTGGGAAATCTACATCTAGTGGTAACAAAGGGACTAGATGCACCCTGGGTGATGGAGTCCACTCTAAGCCAAATACACCTTTAATTAATAGCGTGGTGTTTGCTTGAAATATGTAATGCTTTACGTGCTGAATTAAGCTCACAGAGTTTTGATGCAGATTCATAGCATTCATGCCTATTCTTTATATTGGTCACAAGGTCTATACCTGCACTCCCACGATCATTTGGACTTCAATATGATGTCTGATGGGAGTGCACACCCATCAGACATCATAGCCGACCATATAAAATACTTACTTATACACTGTTTGGGTTACACAGCTACTCAAAGATGAGTCCGAGTTGGGATTCTCATTTAAAGGTACATCTTTATTAGTGTATCTTTAAAATTACATTGAGCAGTGGCTGTAGAAAACAGGTCATTGTGAACCTTTTAATAAGAATCCCAACTCTGACCCATCTGTGAATAGTTGTGTGACCCGAACAGTTTATATTTGAGTATTTCACAAGGTCTATTTACTGGTTTCTGTGTGCACCCATGCATGCGGCATACCATTTGAAATTTGGTTCAAAACATGTTGGAGATTGTTTTATTTTCTTTATTTACTTTATTTTACGGATGCCGGTGGTTTGGGCAAGATTTGTAACATTGAATCGTCTTTTTTATTCACTTTTTTTCAGAATATTGTCATCAGGAACATTTCTAAATTTGAATAATGTTTTTTATTAATTTTTTCAGAACATCCACTAAAAGGGCAAATTTATATTAAGAACAGCATCCAAAATTCTGCATATAAGTTAGAAATAATGTCATTGTGACATCACAGCTGAAGGTGTGTAGGTTCCAAAAATATTTCATTTGTGGGGGTGGTATCTAAGACAGAGGGGTGTCTTTCATGGGTCTGATGAAAGTCAGGAAAAATTAAGAATAGGAGCTTTTCTTTGTGTAATCCATATCTGTCACTTTCTGGCATGTGCAGTGGAGAAGAATGTAGTAAAGGGGAAGATAAAGCTAAAGTATTTGGATCAGATTAATCAATTAAAGAAAGCACTACAGCAAAGGGAAATATTGCAAAGCATAAGAAAAAATACTTTTATCCCAGCAGCATAGACAAAAAGGATAACACACATGAAAAAAAGATTCTAGAACTAAGAAGGTTTCCGTGTTGATTCCAGTACAACTAACACCCTATGTTGTATTCAAAGAGCCTTGTGAGCGTGTGCATCTATTGCCATAGTATTTATAAATATGGCATAGGAAGTGGAAAGAATAACTGGGGAACAAAAAACTGTTTTATAACAACTGATGAAGTTTTCAAGAGTGTTTAAGGAAAGAAGAGATAAAATAATTTGGCCAATTTATTGAACTAATTGCTTGTATTTATCCAGGGTTTAGCAGGCTGTTTGTAGCAGTGACCTTATGGAGGTAGCCAATATGCAATCAGAATTGTTTGTGCACTAGAATTCTGTTTTTTGTATGTTTTGCATTTTGGTCTCTAGTTGCTCTTTAATATGGATGTACAACAGCCCAATGTTCTATATAAAGGAAAGAAGAGACAATAGTAAGGCAAGAAAATTAGAAAAGGGAAAAGCAAACATGCAAGCATGGAGCAGCAGGATAATTGCCAATCTAGCAAATTACACTTTAAAAAGTTCTACTCGCAAGGATAAAATAGCCATTTACTATGAAACCACTCTTTTTGGAAAAATAAATTCTACTACGCTAAATTAAGATGGATTTTTTTTAATTCCATGAAAGCTTAGATGCAAAAAGAAATTCAAGATAGAATGATAAATGGTTTGAATCAGCTGTAGCAAACAATACTTACTTGCTGAACTGAAGAAGAATATTAATCATTTCCTAATGGCTAGTTTATAGAATTAGCACTGGCAGTATACAAGGTTTTCCCCAGGCATTTTCCAAATGGGTTTAGATTACCTCACAACATTTTTTTCTCTCTGAGTGATTCATATTCATTATTACTGTGCATACAGAGAATGATTTATCACAACAAAGAACAGGATGGCATAGAGAAAGCCTTATACCATAGATAATTATAATAAACCAACATACTGTAAGGAACATGGAGCAATGCAAAAAGTAAAGTGATCTATCAAGTTATAAAGGACCCATGTGAAATGGGGAATAGTTCCCTTTTGGTGTGTTAACCATGTCCATGATTAAGACTTTTGAAGACACACATACCATACATACTGCTTTAAAAAAGCAATAGGAACCACATGAACTATAGCAGCCATCATAACCCCCTTCCATGTCTGCTCCATAACAAGACAAATAATCAGTATTTTTGTGATCTTTGTGCAAAATGAAGAAATGTAATGGTTGAAGTGACAAGTAATATCTTTCTTATTTAGCTGGTTTCCTCAAGGGAAAATTTAGATCAGAACAACTCTAAAGTTTAACTCTAACAACTCTAAAGTAGTAAAGTAGTAAGTAAAGTTGGTGAGACCACCCACAAACACAATCGAACCCAGATGATGTTGCTTGTGTCACGCCCCTTTCCTGTCTCTGCCACACCACGCCCCCCCCCCCCGGGGAAACACATTTTTGTCAGGGGGGAATGTCTGTAAGTAAGGAAATAAAAAGAAAATATGATTTTGTAGTCTTTCCTTATAGCAGAAATTAAAGGAAATGTGTTCCATTTACCAGATTTCATTTTAAGTTGCCAAAATAAACTGGAACTGCAATTTAACCATATTTTCTTACTGCAGATATTGAAGGTAAAATGTAGAATTTACAAGAGAAAGAAAGAGAGTCATTACATTTACACATTCAGAGAGATTCAATAAAAATTATTGTTAAATATGGTGCTAATTTTGCCCCAACCAATCAGATCTTATTTAACATTTGAAAGCTAAAATCTGATTGATTGGGGCAAAATTAGCACAATTTTTAACGATAAGAACTTTTCGCCCTTTTATAAATCGCGTTAATAGTGATTTTCGTTAAAACGGCGGGAAAATACGCAGCGAAAAGTTAACGGACCATTATAAAATATCCCTCTAAATGTATTTTGGTTGACTAAATATAGTTTTCAAAACAAAATCTTGTTTTTGTTGACTAAATGTATGTTTGGTTCCCACAGAATTTCATTGGGTCAACTAAATATAGTTTTGCCTCCAAAGTATTGTTTTTTGTTGACTAAATGATCTGGGAACAAACAGTACCCCGTAAAATCATGCAGCATCCACAACAAAGGGAGGGTTGAGGCATACTGTAGCTTTTTGTATCTTGGTGAATGTGCTCTTATTATTGGGGCAATATTGTCTGGAGACTTTAGTTCTCCTTTAATGCTCTCAAATTTCTTTGTTAATATGTGGCATGTCAAAAAGGTTTGTTGTTTCCAGTTGTTTTGGTTATAAAATGTCTGGCATAAATGTTTGCTTTAAATTCCATGAGCATTTAATTTTTTAAAATACAGTAGAAATGCCAGCAAACAATATTCATAATAAATTGCAATTTAAAAATGAGACTTTTCACATACAATATATCAGAATATTTAGGCAAGGTCCCATTGTTTAATGACATGACTGGCATAGTAAAGGCCTGGTATGGACTACTTAATATTATATTATATAGATCATTATTTTGAAGTAATCTCCACATTAATCAAATATTTTTTAAAATCCTCTGACTTTAACCCTGCTTAAGAGGAAACAACAACGAAATGAACAACGACAAGCAAGACACTAGATAATGTCGCCATTTATTTGCCACAACCCTTATTTACCTATGGACAGTTATATGCTGCAGTGTACACAAGTCAGCAATTTAAAGGAATAGTTCACTGCGATAGTGAACTATTCCTTTTCTACATTGATTGAAGCCCGGGAGGTTAAGGAGCTATGCCTTACCTCTTGTTCTTCAATCAATGTTTGGATAGCCAGGAACGAAGATCTGAAAATCTTACCTTTTGCACGATCCAGCGGGGCCGCTCTGACTGTTCACGACTGCTTCCTGCTTCTGTTACGCTATAACGCGCATGCCCGATAATGCAGAACAGAGGCAGGAAGCAGTCGGGAATTTCAGAGCGGCCCCGCTGGATTGCGCGAAAGGTAAGATTTTCAGATCTTCGTTCGTGGCCAGCCAAACATTGATTGAAGAACAAGAGGTAAGGCATAGCTCCTTAACCTCCCGGGCTTCAATCAATGTAGAAAAGGAATAGTTCACTATCGCAGTGAACTATTCCTTTAACTTTTTAGCTATTTCGCCAGTGGCGCAGCTACAGAACTATGGACCACGGTGCAGAATTTGGACCTTGGTCTGTATTTCACCATTACTTTTGACTGCTTTAGCAATCTTTCTGACTAGTCATTATATAAATATTTATCTTGTATGGACATAGAAACGCATAAATAATAATATAAATTGAAGGTTAATTTTGCATGTCACTTATGTAAGTAGTAAGAAACAGTCAGTGGAGAAGCAACAGAAGCTCAGCCAAAGGTGTGTAACCTTGTAAACCTGAGGATGGTGAGGAGATTCCTGTAGTGGTGACTGCTATTTTTTTGTCATAACAGGTGGCATATTTTTGTCCTACTTTGGTTAATAAAGTTTGCCAATAAAGATGTTACCAAGTTTAAACCCACATACATTGTCATCTACTATTAATGTAATTATTTAACAAAAGTTTTAGGGCACAGCTTCTTTTATGGATATTCAATTAATGACAGTCTAGCCCCAGGCAGCCAATTTCAGTGTTTTTGTGCTGTACCTTCATCAGAATCAGTATTAAAAATGTAAAGTTCAGTGGAAAATATTATTTTTGTAATTTGTATCATATTTGCATCATATAGGGGAAAGTGGGTGAAAGTGTAATGCTTCACAGCAGCAGAACCATTGAGATAGAGTAAGCTCAGTTTGCTACCATGATTGAGGAGTCAGGCAGGCTTGGCCCCTCTGGACGTACCCAACACCACATTGGCTTCTCTCTCTCCGAGTATGCATCATGCAAGAAAAAGTTGGCAAAAAACTTCACAACAGGTTAAGCTCATTAGGATGGAAAAAGACTGCACTTTTACCTTAAAAGTATATGTATTTGCACTGAACTTCCCCTTTGAAAAAACACTTTGGAGCATATTTATAAAAGTTAAGTTTTACCAAAAACGTATATCTCCATACATCACAGCAATAACCATTCGATCATATTTATAACATGTTTTAAAGTGTTTTTTTGAGTTAAGTTAAGCCTTTTAAAATCACCAGGTCTGAGGTGGGCAAAATGCTTTAGTAGACATATTTCTGGAAATGGGTCCCTAGACCCATTGTGTGAGTACATTATTGTGAGTTTCCTAACACAAATATAGGTCGGTATGTGTCGGGTACAGGGAGGAATGTTTCACTAGTTGCATTCATTTAATATGATTAACAAACATGTATCGGATTATCGAATGTAAATGTAATGTAAATTCGCATTTCGAATTTACAATGTCTGCTATTTCATAATAAAGTAGATTTCCCATATAAACATGAGTGTTTAACTGCTTAAGACTCACCTGTAATGTTGCCTAATACACAGTTACAGCCCTGGTCTGGTATTGGTAGATGTTCTGATGCTATTTCTCCATTTTTCACCATGATTCTGGACTTAATGCAATGAATTCTGTGATATTACCGACACATAATGGCGGAGCAAACCTTTTAGTCGAGGAAACAATTTGGTTTATAAATTTGGTGAAAAAAAAGCTATTTGGCAAAATGGTGAAAACAACACAACATGCCCCTAAGAAATTCCAGTTACCCTGAGTGTTTCTGTAAAGAGCGCAGGTTGATATTACAAATATGTGAATATAAAACCTGAATCTGTTCCTATGTAGGAGTACATTTTATGTGTGAGAGGGAAAGATGTCTACAAACCATTTTTCCTTTATTTCAGTGCGTTCTCATGACGTCAACCGTGTCTGTGACAATCACAGAAGTGGCTGACGTCGTGAGAAAACGCCGCGGGAACAAAGGGCTGTAAGTATAGTTACGATTATTATTTTTTAAAAATAATACAGTGTTTAGGTCTGGGCAGGGGGCATCTGTCATATCCTAAAAAGAGTTTATGCTAGGATGCAGGGGGACCAAGGATGGATCTGGGTGCTGGGATGGGGGGGCACAAAGGGAGGCTAAAGACACGGAAAAGGTACAGCATGAGGTGAGCTTGGATTACAGTGAGTTGCTCCTGGTCTGCAAAAAGCATGTTGGAAAAACGTATGTATCTTCAAATTGGCTGAACGGATTTTAATGGGGATGGCTTGTTTTAAAGCTAGAATCATGGCCCCCAAAATGATTGTTTTGGGGATGGACCTTCCCTTTAATATGAATTTTAATAAACAACACATTTCACCAAATGAGTTTTAATTTTTATAAATACGTTAAGATTTTGGATAATGTTTACATCTAAATATAACTGTACAGTACATCAGAAGTTAATATAATCAGTGGACATCTCACATCTATGATGTCATGGCCAATGACTAATGAGTTACCTGGAGGTTTATCCATTGAGAGCGATGGAAAGCTTACTATAGCATGTGTAAAGTTTCTGAACTTTCTCTGTACTCAGCAATTGGCCTGCAGGGATTGTGCTTAGGGGTGTTTCTCTAATGAGGCAATATGAGCAAAATGCTCAGGGCAGCATCCCTGCTAAATATCAGAGAGGCCACAGGCAGCACTCCCTTCCCTGTGGCAGGCAGAGCAGAAGGATAATAAAATTGTGGATGCGTGAGCATTTTCCCTCTTAACTCTGCCCTAACTGCCGCCTTCATGCAGGTCCTCTTATGATTGTCATAGGATAAGTGGGTAATTATCTGTGTGTGCAGAGCTGGGCACATCTTTTTTTCAACATAGTTTTGGTGATCTGGGCATTAGGGGATGTTATATGTACAATTCTGTGTGATCTGGGTATTAGGGCATCTTATATGTACCTATCTGTGTGATCTATGTATTAGGGCATGTTATATGTACCAGTGTGTTTGATCTGGGCATTAGGGCATGTTATACTGTATGTATCTGTCTGTGTGAGCTGGGCATAAGGGAATTTTATATGTACCCATCTGTGTAAGCTGGGCGTAAGGGCAACTTGGTTAGGTAAGTTAGGGCAATGCTCAAAGAATCTACATTGATATGGTGGCAGGCTTACAAATCTTTTGGAAAAAAATGTTTTATTCTACAGGAATTATGGTGATGATAAATGTATTTTTGAGGAACTGTACTCAATGAAGCCATGCACACCTAACCCTGGTTGCAATGGCGCACTTCATGGCGCCTAGCCGTATATAGGGGAAGCATTCAAAAGTTTGGTTCAGTTGGCAAAAACCCTAGAGATGTCCCTGATTGCGCTAAGCAACTAGCGTTATGTGTGGTTCATAGGAGTGTGAGTATAAAAATCTTAAGGTTTTGGGGGCTTCTTTATCACAATATCTAATATAATTTTGGGGGTGAACATGTCTTTTAAATAAATACTTTTTCCCTTTGTGATATATTTATTATCACACGGTGCTAACAAGTATAAAAATGTGTATAATTATTCATCAGTAACTGGGTTGCTAGTTATGATGTTATAATCACAAAATATGTATTTAATCCATTCAACCTTACTATACAATGGCTTTGTTTAAACAATATATTTGTTTGAATTTTGTTTTTTAAATGTACAATAGAATAAAATAATTTTATTGGACTACTTATTCTTGGTCTGTGAATGATATGTATTGAGCTTTCCTATTGGCTATTTCTGGATGGTGTTGATAACAAAAACGCTTCTGTAGGTTGAGTCCTTCAAATTCAGCTTGACAGATTCTCAGCTTCTCTTTTATATCTCACACAATATGATTAGGCCTTTTGACTTCCATCACAGGTGCTTACAGCTGCCTATAAAAGTATTTTCCCCACAAAAGGCTAAATGACAACTCCACACATTTAGATTGTTAACCTCTAACTGCTCAATGGCTCTTAGTAAATGGAGCACAACCAGGAAGCCAAGCAAACTGTCCCTACCTTTTTTTCAGTAACTGCACAATAAAACTGAACAGCCAGTCATTTTACCCCTTAAAACCTAGAAGGATAAGAAAAATATTGATCTTGGCCCTGGCTTAATTTATTCAGATTTTCAATTATTTTCTTATTTTAACACTTCCATTTAACAATTTTTAATGAGCATATGTACAACGATAAAGTCATTTAAAAGATACAATCAACAATTAGTGTACAGATGTGAATGTATTCATGCTTCTAGAAAGAGGTCAAACTTTATGTATTATCATTTAGAGCAGCAGCAAGTTATAATGGAATCATATTGCCTAGCCAACTGACTTAGAAAAATTCCACAAAGTCATCTTTCCAGCTACAGTACCATTTCAAAAATATTTTCATATCTTATCCTATTAACATGCCAAGGAAGTTAATTTGTTTCTAAATGACCTATATTAAATCTGAACTTGCTAAGTTTATATCAGAAAACAATTTATTCGTAGTTAACAATAATCATGGAAATAATGACTTGCTAATCAGTGGGATAATTGCAATATGTTGGATACCAATAATGGTTTTATTCTATAAAATATAGCAGTGTTTCTTAACTGGGGGTCTATGGACCCCAGGGTTCCCTGAGTGGCATCTATGGGCTCCTGGAAATATAATGACAGAATTGGTACAGATCCACCATATTGATTTCAGTCTATTTAAATAATATCATTATATTTATGGATATAGTTATTGATCTCTGTTTACATTTTGTATTTTGATGAAATAAAATCTGAGAAAGAGAGATACATTTTAAAATATTCTTGTATGTAGGGGTTCCTTAAGATATCAAAATAGTTTTATGGGTCCTGAAACAATATTGAGAAACGAAATCGTTATATATTCCAGGATAAGACTGTTGTAGATGTTAAGCTTAAAGTTTGGAAGCCAAAATTTTGTTTTATTTTAGAAACTGTTCCTGTGGCATTGCTGTTCTTTAGTAACAGTCTGAATGTTAAAATCTTTTCAACATAAGCCCTAGTCATGCTCAAATTTTTTTGCCACATAATAACACAGCATTTAAGATGGTATCACACTTGTTATCATATCCAAGTTTATAAAAGAAATATGCACATACAAGGCTGTATATGTTTACACACCCTATATGTAATATTATATACCCCCCACCTCATTGATAGCTCCTATATAGCTGACTGGTATCTTATGCACCCAAGTCCTATACTATAGAGGCCATAATTTTGGAAGGTGAGTATTAGATGACCTCCTGAAGCTTACTGGCAAAGGGAGGTCCAATCAATCTCCTCTTGGTTGGTCCATATTTGGCTGGAAGTTCAAGAGAAGAAGATGGTGCTTACCACCACACTGCACTTATGCTTCACTGTGGTGTTTGTGCAAGCACTAATCCTGGGCTAACAATTAATCCATTTTGAAACCTGTCTTTTCTGCTAGTAAGATTAATGCCAGCAGTTTGGAGACCTGCATTAGCCACAGAACAAAACGGAGAACATTTTCTCTGCCCATTTCTCTTGGAATGCTGGGATTGAGAATCCCAGCATTGAGAATCATTATTTATTTCTTGGATTATAAGGGCAATGCTATTTTTATAGCATGATGCTGTGAAGTCCCTTCTGTTTTAGGAAGGCTGTATTTAATTGTATGCTCTGTGGAGGTCTTTTTGCTCTTTTAAGCCTACCTCACATTAAGTTTTGGATACCCTTTACCCTATACATAAAACAAACTCATCTAATTATACCAAAAAGATTGTTTCAGTTAAAATTGTTGTTGTTATAAAAAAAAATATCATATTACTTCCAAATATTTTTTAAAAAATTATTTTTTAAAAATAAACAGGGATATTCAATATCACTGTTATTAGTTTAAAAACCACGCAACCTGGTGTAATAGTTCAACGCTCCCTACACTATTCCCCTAAATGTTTTGTGTTACCTCGTAGCGTGAAACTTAATCGGGTATTAACTACACCTAGACTACCCCCATTTGTTTTACTTTGAGGGGGCAGATTATATTTATACTGAAATTAGAGAACTGCAAAAGCAGGTGTGTCAGATGCTATTTAAAAACCTGAAGTGGTGTAAATTAAGAGGTAATAATGAGAGATATAAAAGGGGGAGAAATTGGCAGCCGCTTTTGCAACCACAAAAAAACTCCCTATATATAGTAAATCCAGACTACCTGTTATCTAGCAAAGTTCCAGTGAAAAGGCAGGGATATTGTGAGGAGTTCTAGCCCTTACACTGCATCTAGCAGTGTAAGGGTTATAGTGCGGCTCCCACTGCAGTGGTTCTCTATGAATGTGAATCCCAACCGCAGGAGAGAGCCACTGTGGGGTGTATTGCCAATGGTACCTGGGCTCTGAGCAGTATTTTCAACCTAATTCATGGACGTGGCATCACAGATGATGTACTAGTAACAAATAGGAACACTCTTTATACACATTTGGGGTTCATAAAATCTTATTTCCCTTGCTGTATAAATGTAGCACTAAATGTTTAGACTGATACATTGGAATATACTTTTTCATAGAGAACTGTTAAAAATAAAAATATCATTGCTACAATGGTTCTGATCAGATTCATTTTAATGCAATTCAATTGTAAAATCAATAGTTTTAGCTAGTTTGACATATTTTAATAAGAAAAAAATAAAATGTGTAAAATATAATGTAAACATTAGTAAATGGTAGATTACTAATACCAAATCATTTTTAGCTGTTCGATAGCAAGAAAAAACAAAAATATATTCAATATTAAAAATTCAGTAATTCTACAATACAAAATTTCGAAAATTCAATAATTATTGAAAATATGGGAAAAGTTCCACAACCCGAAAAATGCGAGATTTCTGAGAGTTCCGTCAGAAATTCAAAACCATCATTTCCAAATCAGAACCGGACGTCATACCTATTTCTCAGTTAGACAACCATTTCAGCCTTTTACAATGTACTATATCTTGCCTCAGACTTTGTATTGTGCTTTGTATTCAAATAACAATTACTGCATGCCATGATTATTACTGTGAAATCTAAAAATGTGCTATTAAAGATGTCATTTATGAGACAGACCTATAATGACTAGTCCATAGAGATGAATATTTATTAAGCATGCACATCATTGTAACTACATTTGTATCTGATGTTAGTGTATGTATTTACCATTGTATATAGTCTACAAAATAAACTTCTGTTCAGAGTAATGTTTTCTTCATTACTCAAAGGACTTTCAGGGAAGAAATTATTCACTGCTATTGTTTGAATGAATCTCACAATGCACATAAAAGAATTACGTGTGTCATTTTGAAAATGCTCTGTGAAACACATTGCTTGTTTTTCTAGGAAACATTACATTATTGATGGGAAGTCCATTATGGTTTACAATAATCTGCCAAATGGATTTTTGCAGGTATTATTTTCAATTTCCAAAGTAGAAAATTTCCAGTAGAAAATAGGCAAAGTAAAGAATGATGCTGTTTAAAAGGTTATAGGTTTACAGGAGATATTATATATATGTATATGTATATATAGATAGATAGATAGATAGATAGATAGATAGATAGATAGATAGATAGATAGATATAGAGAGAGAGAGAGAGAGAGAGACCCTTAATAGAGAATGTTGTGGTCTTGCACTTGACCCAGCGCCTGGGTTTATTAAGTTGCTCAGTACTAAGCCTGTTTGACCCATCCTACAGCCAATCAGTAGAAATTACTGTTAGGAACATTCCATGTTAGTGTACATTTTAGGAAGATGAACTGTTCTAGAATCTTAAATATCAGCTCACTAATGTCAACAGCAGGAAATAGCAAGGATGTAAAAACTGATTTTTCAAAATGGAAGAGAATATATTGAATAAACAGGTGTGCATAATATAAACTGACAGGGTTATTCAATAAAAGTTCTTATTGTTAAAAATGGTGCTAATTTTGCCCCAACCAATCAGATGGTAGATTTTAAATGTTAAATAATATCTGATTGGTTGCGGCAAAATTAGTACCATTGTTTAGGCAGATGGCAGGTAGGTAGGGAATAGTCGAATTGCCTTTATGTCAGAGATTTCATTATGTATTGGTGTGTATTGACCTATTCTTAAAATGGCCAAAGGCTTTCCCATTAGTAAAGGCATATGTTAATTCTACTGTTAAAATGTTACTATGTGAAGTAATTTCAAGGTTTGGTATACAGTACCCCAGGTTATACAAGTTATAAGTTCAGACAGGGGAACCCATTTCAAAAATGAACTGATGGATAAAATATACAAAGCCATAGATATTGCACAGCAACTGCAAACTCCATATAGCGCTTAAGGCTTCAGACCTAGGGGGAGATACAATATGGCCCAATTCCATCTAAAAGCCACATTAACCCGAAGAAATTTCACTGTCACTGTGCACTAAGGATTAACTTACTGTTCCTGCTGTGCTCAGAATTTGCAGTTATTCTTTACCGCAGTATTGTTTTAATGTTGGATGTTTCTTGCCTTTTCCATCACTGGATAAGGAGGTGCATCCAACTCCTCTCTCCTCTGAGATTCACTCTTTGCAACCAGGTGATTGTGCATATTGCCTACATTACACACAGAAGTCCTCATTTGTACCTCGTTATAAGAGCCTTTTCAAAGTGCTACCAACGACTCCATGTCTGTGAAATTGGAGGGCAAACAGTATTGGTCCCACAGCAAGAAAACAGTATCACAGCTATTTAAGGAATTCCGTTTTCGGATTTACAGAACTCAGGAAAACCCAAAATAACCTAACAAAAGGAAGTTTCCTGTGAGTGAAACGAACTAGAGTGGAACATGTCCCTTGTTCTAAAGGACCTTGTTCTTAAAGGGGAAGTTCAGTGCAAATACATTTGCTTTTCAGAAAAAAGAGCAGTATTTTTTCATTCCAATGACCTTAATCTGCCAATTCAGCATTTTGTGTGTGTATAAATAAATGCAACCGAAATATTGACTTCCTGTTTGCAGGACCCCTAGTAGAGACCATTATGGTCTTGTCCTAGACCCAGCGCCTGGGTTGATTCAGTTGCTTAGCAGAGATCTGAGCAGCTTTGACCCATCTAACAGCTAATCAGTAGAAATAACTGTTAGGAACATTCCAAGGAAGTGGTGCATCCTGGGAAGAAGAAGGACCGTTGGAAGGCATTACACAAACTAACAATTTAACAAACATTGATAATGTCCACTGAACTGTCCCTTTAAGGACATAGAAAAAGAAGGACATTTAATCATTTGATGGTTGTATGGTGTGTGTGAAAGTTTGAAAATAAGGATTGTTTGTGCTGTGTTAAGGACAGTGTGTGCAGGACTGTGTGTGCAGTAAGCAGATTAATCTTTCTTTCTTCCAGTTAAAGGGGTGCACTGGGCTTCTATATTCTAGTATTGCACCTGTTGTAATCGCAAACAGGTTGTGAAAGGGTTAATAAGTGTTTTGTTTTTTTCCCTCTCTTTCTGGCTCTTGCACTAATTGGTGTGAGGGCTGGGGCCTATTAATTAAATGGGATTCACATTGGTTGGACATTCAAAAAAAGAAAGACATTCAAACAAGAAGGGCAATTAAACAAGGTTGGTGTGTCATTGTGCTGGTGTTATGTATTAGAAGGGACAGTTTTGTCGGTACCATGCAATGTGCATCCTGCCACATGTAAAGGAACCTGGGGGCAGCTTGCAGCACTGCAGGGATCGGCAAATCTGCGGGGACAGCAGGCACTGGCTGGGGTCAGTATAGAGGTGGGTGGAAGTGGGACAGGGAAGGTTGAGGGGGATGTAGTTTTAGGGTTACTAGGGGAAGTGGGGGACAGAAGGGTAGGGTTGCTTCTTCCCAGATTGCCCATCCCAACAGATTTTCCGCCTTAGGTGATAAAGTAGAGGAGGGAACCTCGGAATTAGCATGTATGGAGTGGGCTAGTCCCTTGAGCACCCAGGGGACTGCCATGTCTATTACAAGGGAGGAGGAACTTAGGATCGGGAATGCTAGGCAGGTGGTAGTAGTAGGGGACTCCATTATAAGGAAGGTAGATAGGATAGTCTGCCGCCAAGACGCTACATGCCGAACTGTGTGTTGCCTGCCTGGTGCTAGGGTTCGACATGTGGTGGATCGTGTAGACAGATTATTGGGTGGGGCTAGGTGTGACCCGGCGGTCTTGGTTCACATTGGTGCCAATGACAAAGTTAGAGGAGGAGGTAAGGTCCTTAAATGTGATTTCCGAGAGCTAAGGGCCAAGTTAAAAGCAAGGACCTCCAGGGTAGTGTTTTCAGAAATGCTACCACAGCCACGTGCTACGCCAGGGAGACAGCTGGAGCTTAGGAGCTTTAATTGGCTAAGAGGGTGGTGTAAGGAAGAAGGGTTTGGGTTTATAGAGAACTGGGCAGATTGCTGTCGGCTACAGACTCTTTAGTAGGGATGGGATGCACCTCACTGATGCAGCTGTTTTAGGGGAGAATATGGCTAGAGGGTTAGAGGAGATTTTAAACTAGGTTGGGAGGGGTATTAGCAGTCTCACTGGGATAGATAGCCCAGGAGGAAAGCAGGGTGTAGATAGGCCAGTGGTGGGTGGAAAGGGGGGTGGGGCTAGCATAGGGGATAGGGAGGCATGTGGATTAAAGAGTATAAATAAATTACAGGATCCTAATCTAAAATGTATGTTTGCAAATGCAAGAATCCTGGCTGACAAAATGGGTGAATTGGAAATTATGGCGTTAAATGAAAAATATGATGTAATAGGTGTAGCAGAAACGTGGTTGAACAGTTCTGACAACTGGGCTGTAAATTTAGAAGGATATGCCTTGTTTAGGCAGGACAGAGAAAAAAGAAAAGGGGGAGGAGTATGTGTTTATGTTAAAAAATATTTGAAGCCAAATTTAAAAATTATAGGGATTATAAAAACTGTAACAAGGAGTGTAAGAAAGCAATCAAACTAGCTAAAAATAATAATGACGTTAGGATAGCTGAACAAAGCATCACTAAGCCTACATTTTTTTTAAGTATATTAATAGTAAGAAGATGAGGACTGAAAATGTGGCACCATTAATTAATGGGGATAAGTTAGTTACGTAGGATGGCGATAAAGCAAATGTCTTGAATATTTTTTCCCCTCTGTATACACTATAGAAGATCCAAGTACAGATATCATAGAGTATAGTAGCAATAATGGTACAAAGATTCAAGTGCACTTTGGTTAACAGAGGATATGGTACAGAAAGAAGCCATTGTTTCTTATTTTTGCAGATTCCCTCATGTCCGGAGGTGTTCCTGTGGATTGGAAAAAGGCTGATGTTATTCCAATATTCAAAAAAGGCAGTTGTTCACAGCTGGGTAATTACAGCCCTGTAAGTTTAACTTCAGTGGTGGGGAAGATACTGGAAAGATTAATAAGGGAACATGTTCTAAAGTATGTTTCAAGGACTGACGTTGTAAGTAGTAACCAGCATGGATTTAGTAGGAATATATCTTGTCAAACTAACTTGCTTGGCTTTTATGAAGAAGTAAGTAGAAATTTAGACTCTGGCATAGCAGTAGATGTAGTTTACTTGGATTTTGCAAAGGCTTTTGATACAGTCCCCCATAGGCGACTAATGTATAAGCTAAGGACTGTTGGTCTGGGGAGGCATATTTGTTTTCATTAACCATGAAAATTGGTTAATGAATAGGATGCAGAGAGTAATGGGGATTCATTATTATGGACTAAAGTGCTTAGCGGAGTGCCACAGGGTTCTGTTTTGGGGCCGCTTCTATTTAATCTATTTATTAATGATTTGGAAATGGGTATTGTCAGCAAGGTTTCTGTGTTTGCTGACCACACAAAACTTTGTCAACCATTAAAAACTACAGAGGATGTGCAATCATTGCAGGTGGATTTAAATAGATTGTCACATTGAGCTGCTAAGTGGCACATGAGATTCAATGTTGATAAAGGTGATGAATTTTGGACTTAAAAATCCTTGTGCTGCTTATACTATAAATGGCTCTGTGTTAAGTGAATTCCTGTTGTAAAGGGAGTTTTGGTGGATAACAAACTTAAAGGAAGCAAGCAGTGCCAGGCGGCAACAGCCAGAGCCAGCATGGTATTGTCTTGTATAAAGAGAGGTATGTAAGGGAGGGAAATGTTATTCTCCCTACAAAGCATTGATTGGTAAGGCCTCATTTGGAATATGCCGTGCAATTTTGGAATCCTGTGTAGAAAAAAGACATCTTTGAAATGGAAAGGATTCAGAGAAGGGCAACTAAATTAATATGGGGTTTATAAATACATTAACGGGCCATACAATAAACTATCTGGGGCATTGTTCACCAATAGAGCATGTCAGAGGACACGTGGACATCCCTTAAGACTTAAAGAAAAAAGGTTTAGGCTTCAAGTTCGGGTTTTTCACAGTGAGAACGGTTAAGCTATGGAACTGTCTTCCAGTGGACGTTGTTATGGCAGGTTCATTGGTCAGTTTTAAAAAAAAGCTGGATAAGTTTCTGCAAACAAGGAATGTTGCAAGTTACTGGTAATAATACATAAAGTAGAGTTGATCCAGGGAAATTTCCGATTTCCGAGTCAGGAAGGAATTTTTTTTCCCCTTCATAAATGTGGTGTGTTTTTTTGTCTTCCTCTGGATCAAAATTTAGGCAGAAAATAAGGATATTGCTAGATGGGTTGGACTGGATGGACATATGTCTTTATTCAACCTCAAATAACACTATAAGCTACTTTCGAGTTTCCAGTTGTACTTTTGAGGGTTTAGAACGTTCAAGGTTATTTTCAAGGGTTACCTAAAATAACCATGAATGTTCGATAACCCTTGAAAATACGATTGGAAACTACTTTTTAGCTTCCGTTTGTATTTCCAAGGGTTATCGAATGTTCAAGTTTATTTTCAAGGGTAACTGAAAATAACCTTGTATATTCTGTAACCCTCGAAAATACATTCCGTAGTCCTGAAATCCGAGTGTTCTGCCTGGTTTTGGATGGAATGTTCAGATTTCGGAACCAAGGGTTTCCGAGACGGATCCGGGTCCAATTCGGACCCGGATCCCATCTCTAGTTTCAAACTACTGAGGTATATTGGAGGAAGGAAAAAAATATATTAAAGGGGATGTTTACCCTTACAACAAAATCTTTGAAAACTCACATGCCGGCTACCTGCCCCCAACCCCAGCTAATATATTCAGCATATTATTAGATGTGTTATTAACCAGGTATTTGAGTATACTTATTGTCTTCATTCTGGTAGAGTAAGCTGGCTCCTCCCTCCATGCAGTCAAACAAGGCTGTGAAAGCTGATATCACAACCAATGATTGACTGCTTTTTTACCCTGCTGCCTCTACTGCACATGCCCAAACTCTTTATGCAGAGGAAGTAGGTAGAAACCTTTGCCAGAACAGTATTACAGTATTACAAATACATGTAATAAACTGGTAAAAATAGCAATTGGGGTTGCCGGCAGTCACCATTTTTTCTGTGGACATGCCTTTTAAAATAAAAGTTAATTGTAAAAAAACAAGAAAGGAAAGGACAAGTAATACATGATATACTATAATTTATAGTGCTAAGCATGTTGTGGAAGTAATTAAGGGAAAAGATTGCTGTGGTAGTTGTAGTGGTTTGCTGTGGTCGTTGTAGTGGCTAATTAATCATTTGCAGCTAAGTAGTTTGAAAGGTAAGGACCCTCTGACAGCTACTTTTCTGATGCATGGTTTAAATACGTTATACACATCTTTCTAAAACATGAAGGTTTTAGCAAATTTTAAACTTAAATATTATAGGAGACCTAAAAATTCAAAACTATTATTATTGTAGTTTTAGAATAACAAGAGTAAAAAATATTTTCAGTTGTGTTTGCAGGAAATATACTGAATTAACAAAGGCACCAAAAAAAAAAAAAAAAAAAAAGATATTAAATATGTCTTACTCAAAGGTGCGAGTAGCCTGATCTGTCAGAATCTTCTGACAAAGTACCGGTAAATAAATAAATAAAGACTTTCCCCCCTTTATCATTCAGGAAGGATGAGTGACAGTGGCTTGAAACAGACTAGGGGAAAACTTCAGTCTATTACCAAATACCTTCAATACTGCTGCTCCTAATACTCCCCCCCAATCCTACTATGTTTGTTTGTTAATATCCAAATAGAAACAGCTGAAAAATACTGTAGTCATATTTAAGAAATGTTGAAAATCTTCAAATGCAAATTGAAATGGGACACGAGCACGCCAAATATTCTGAGGAACTTAAACCTTGAAACTACAATTGTTAAATTTAACCCTTTAAATATTAAAATATTTTATTTGTAAGTTGTTATAAAAATGGGTAGTTTACAATAATTGCAATTTTAGTGAAATACTGCTAAAAAAAGCATTTGACTTGCTGAATGTATAGGGATTGGATTGGCATTTATTTTTTTTCTTGGTGCCAGTGGATTTATTTAGCAGCTCAGTTAATCAGGAGTGATTGACACACAGATAAATGAATTCACTGGTTTTCATGCTGCATTTTAACTTCATTTAATTTGAATATGTCTCAGGGGAAATTGCAGTTGATAAACACTCTAACCTGGGGTTTTATTCACTTGGACCAACGAAGTAGGGGGTAGGGGAATGAAGTTGCTACTTACAAATTTGGCTCATAGAGAAATGTATTTGGAAATGTATGTAGGCCATTAGCTGTAATATGCATTTTTTTTTTTATTCTGAAGTTTTGTTTGTTTTTTCAAGATGTCCATCCAAATTCAAGATTTTTGGTTTACAGTGCCTTGGACAAAAATGTAATCAATTTCCTAATGAAACATAATCAGACACATCTACCAAAAGCTCTTGGTAATATTACACTGATGAACCCTCCTTACCAAGAGGAGCAAGAAGGTCCATCAGTAACAGCTTAGTTAAAAAGCTCCCATAGAGAAATAACAAAGCTGGTGAAAGTAAAGGTTTAACACTTTGGAAAGACTGGAGCTAGAAGCATGATCCTGGAGTCATGTTAAAGGTAGGTGTGTGCTCTTTTTAATAGGCCACTTGTATGTAGAGCACAGTTGCCCTTTAATAAAGTAACTATTTTACATTACATTTATTACTAGAATGTATAGATGAATCTTGGGGCTGGTCCGAAGTTTCGAGAGAACTTTCAGAACTCTTGAATCTTGCAGAATTTTCAGAAAAATTATTGAATTTTGAAAAATATTGTACTAATCATGCTGATTTTGAGAAATAATACTGAATATACAGGTCCAATTTTAACTTCGTGAACCCTCAATCACGAATTCATGAACCCTCAAATTCAAATACTTGAACCCTGGAATCTGGAATATTAAACACAGAAATTAGATTGAACATGAAGAAAGTTAATTTTTTCAAAAAATGTTGGTTATTTATATATGTTCTCTGTAACCAATGCTTACATTTGATGGGTGTATAAATTTACAACAGTGGTACAATATATTGATACCACGAGGTACATTGCTACATTAAGTACCCCAACAGTATGGTACATACAGTACATTATTTTTTTTCAAAAGCAGCTGTAAAAGATTGACCAGCCATAAAGCAACAATAAAAATTGTCTCTTTTTGGCTACAATAAGACCAGCTAGAATAAACTCATGGTATCAGGTCTTTTTAATGCCACGGGTTTATATATAAACTCCTTGGCCTTGTATTACAGTAGATCTATAGAAAAATAAGGAGTCAATCTTTATACAGAACATGTTAGTATATGCATGATACTATAATATGTACAGTCCATGTGCCTCTGCTTTTATGGTTTACATTATACACAAGGGAGTGGGCTATTATTTCATCACTAGCATAAATGTTGGAGTTAATGTCACCTAAGGAACTGGAACAAGTTAATTTATGTAAATCGAAGTCATGATTTGAAACTGGTGCACTGTTCACATGTTGTGGGAATGAAAGCTATGGGGAAACTCTGCATACACCTGAGATCTATACAATACCACTGATGATTACTTAAATCCATAAAGTTTAGTGATGTAATTTAGAGTGCATTTGTCTACTTAATTCAATGTTGTTCTTAGTGGGTTTTAGAAGACCTCAGATACAGTGTTTTTTACATTTTGCTGAATCATGTTCCCAGGACTAGTGAATCCAGGTGCAGAAACACATCAATGCAAAACCAAATATGGTTCTCCCTAAGTATAAGGCAGGTTAAGCAGTAAAGACTGCTTAGACACAGCTGAAAACACATTCACCTTCTGGTGACCACAACTGATATGTCACATTTAGCTGTTGTTCACAAATAATTGCTGATTAAATTAATTCTATTTAAAGAAAAACTAAATAATAAAAAAAAAACTTGGCTAGAAATAAATGCATAGTGCAAATTGTATAAATTGCAACTACTAAGAGATACGTGGTATTAGAGTTGTCCCACCTCCTATACCCACTGGGTATTGCACATGCCCAATAGCCATGTCTTAGGGACTGCAGATAAATAGCAAGCTCATCTCTATTTTGCATGTATTGCATGTATACCTATTAATACTACACCTACAGTACATTATATTAAAAACAGTAATGCCCTATTATATGTAATACGTTTATTATCTGTCTTTAAATGGTATTTAAGTATAGTAAAGATTTTATGCAGACCCTGCATAGCACATAGTTTAGTTTTTATTGGGATGTTGATGTGTACGTTAAAAAATAATTTATATCAGGTTAATATCACATATGCTGTAACATATTCAATATTGTGCAGAAACATACCCTTCAACTTTCCCCACTCAAAAGGTACATATATAAAAACAGACATGGTGCAGAGCTCCCTTTTTGAAGTAGCAGTATTAGCCAGAGCTGAAGCTGAGACTGCTAAAGCACAATTAGAATTTGCTGATCAGGAAGCAGAGATAAAGATAGAAAGGGCATGCTTAGAAGCTTCTCTAAGTTCTCAACTTAGAGGAATCTGTTGCAGCAGAAAATGTAAAAGCAGACGTAATAGATTCCGCAGCAGATATCAATGCTAATGATACCACAGACAAACTTAATATCCATACTGACACAGAGTTCCAAACTGCTACCCAGCGTACTGGAGAATGTATCCAAAAACATGCACAGTTACTCTGTCAATTGGTTACAGCTCTAGAACCTGAAAACACATACCAAAAACAGAACAGCATAGATGATTAGACCTTCGAGTACCTCCTTCTATGGACATTTATGCAACTTGACAAAATTTTAGCAAAAGGGTGCCCGTGCCCATTGCACATATCACGAGAAATGTTCACTAATGTTTGAGCACCATAAAGGACCTGGAGCCGGAATTACTAAATTGGTATCCTGTTATAGTTCCACAACCTCAAACACCAAGTACATTTCATACTTATGCACACTCTGTAATGTATGGGACATTATATAACACTGTTACTAAATATATTTACATATGGGTAGATACATTTGGATTATAGAAGCACTTGTTGCCTGTACTGCTGGTTGGAACCCTGAAGATATTTAATTAAATTACTGAATTGGTATTATTGCACAACACAAAACATAATTATTAATTTGGCTTCTTTTTCTTCTGTTTTATTCTTCTGCTTTTTTGGACTGTATCTCCTCCCACAGTTTTTGAGCTAGAGGCATGAAATTAGGTACAGCCGTGCAGGGCATATAGGAGAAGTGTGCTATTACCTAGCTAAAGAATCTGCGGAAGCGTTACAGTGTTTTTTCCCCATAAACCAGGGATGTCAAACTCGCGGCCCTCCAGGTGTTTGAAAACTACAACTCCCAGCATTCCTTGTTTGCAGTGCGTACCTGTGGGATTCTGGGAGTTGTAGTTTTCGAACATCTGTAGGGCCGCGAGTTTGACACCTGTGCCATAAACTATAATAATAACAATCCTCAGATGTGAATATTTCAAAACAGTTTGCTTCAGAGTAATAAACACACACTTATACCCCCAACCCCCCACACAGACGCAGGTACACCCACCTACTGACCTACCTTTCCATTCCCATGGAAGCCATACAAGGGTAACTATAATCAAAAAACAAATTTTGATAAATCATCAACAAAAGTTAGTTATATGGTCATACATGCAAAAACACATACCCCCAACCTCACACGGTACACACACCTACTGACCTACCCTTCCATTCCTGTGGCAGCCATACTTAAAGAGTAAATAAAATCAAAAAACTAATTTTGAAATATCCTCAATAAAAGTTAGTTATATGGTCATACACACAAAAACGCATACCCTCAATCTCACAGGGGTACACACACCTATTGACCTACCCTTCCATTTCTGTGGCAACCATATTTAAAGGCTAAATAAAGTTTAAATTATTTTTTTTGACATATCCTCAATAAAAGTTTTATGGTGGTAAACACAAAAAGACATATCCCCTCAACCAGACTCAGTTACGATACAATAATACGATACCAACCGTAAATCTACCATAACAAAATTGTACACACCAACTGACATACCCATTCATTACTGTGACAGCTATATTTAATAATGTTTTTTATATAAGTAAAAAACAACAATGTTCTCATAATCACCATTATTGAGTTTTAAAATCTGCAGCACAAACACACATTCCCTTTCAAAATGCGGCCTTTCAAGCTAAATTCAAAGTTTATACTTAAACTTTCCCTTTCTAGTTATGTACAGTATTACCATCTAAATGACCATACATCTATATATCTTTTCAAAGGATAAAGAGAGAGATAAAAATATTTTAATTTATACTAAGTCCCTTTTTTTTTTTTACATAAAAGTAGTAGTAATGGGTATTTTTTTTAAAAACACATCTTTTTTGCTAACATGTATAAATGTGAGTTGTGCTAGAGCCTAAGATACATGTTTATATTGCGGAACTTCACAGGCAGTCAAATGCATCACATTTTTAATGCCAAATTGCTTCTGACATTCAATTTAGGATCCAAAATAGCTTGTAGTGTAACTGTCTAAAAGTAATAGTGATAAAGCAGCAGGGTACTCAGTCTGATGCAATGGATTTGAAAGTTTTTCTTTTAAATTAAGGAAAAGTAGCAGAAGTAGGTGGCAAGGAGATCAAATGTTGGATACATTTTTCAGATATGAGGAAAATAGAGTATTACAAAATGGGCAGCATAAAACAGCATAAAACAAATATTTCAGATGTTAGCAATACTCTTCTCTCTACAAGGAAATATACATAACATGCTCAGTAAATGCTTATCCTAGTCATCCTATTAGCATGTTTTTATGGAATTAAGGGGAAGTTTAGATTAGCAGACAGATGTAATTATATAGGTATATATTACATATATTATATAAATGTATTATATTATATTAGAATTATATTACATACTTAGATTGCTTCATCTGCTAAACCATTTATTTTGCATGCCTCTAATTCAGGATTTAAGCAGCTGCCTAGACGCTAGAGTAAACTTATTGTACATAAGCAGCTAGGCAAGCATTTACAGGAGAAGTACTGTAAGATGGTTAAGGGATGTGCAAGGCTTTCAGCAATATTGTATCAGGTGCTACCTCTTCTAAAAAGAAGAAATACAAAGGTTAAGGGGTTTAGGTAAACATCATTTTTCACAGAGAAAATGCTGTTTTCAACCACTAATTCTCTATTACAACAAAAACTAAACCATCTAATTAGAAAGCTAATACCGAGTGAAAGCAACAGCAGTCAAGCTTTACAGAAGATCCCCAGTAAGGCTGCTGGTTATACTCACTATTAAAAGGATAGTCACAAACAAAAAATAAATACATAGGATCTGCCAAATTGCTTTACACTACCATTTTATTCTCTTCAGTATTACCAGATGATCCTGGTAATGGAAAATCACTTAATAATGTGGTTGGAATACAAATTTGTGGCTTAACTTAACACCAAAAAACACCTTTTACTACCTTATAAATACGATCAGGTGTTTTTTCCCATGATGTATGGCAATGTGTGGAAATAAAGGAAATGCGAAAAACAGCATGGAAAACTTAACAAACCTTTATATAAATGCCCCACAGAATCAAACTGCTGAAGTTACATTGCGAGCATGCTCCAGGACATATGTACCCGCCCATGCAAAGGGACACCCTCAAGCATTTGTAATCCAGTGTACAAACACCACAAGAACCAGCACAAAAAACGTAGCAGTTAAGCAATGGTGGCTATATATACTAAATACAAATGCTGTAAAAGCTCAACAGATGGTATGGCATTTGTACAAAATCTAACATGAAGAAAAATTCCTATGTCTGTCTCTTTCTAATTCTTTCTGAACTGTGCATTGTTTAGAAGAAAAAAACAAAACAAAGTAATAATTTCTCAGTTCTATAATTGGAAGTGTAGGGAACTATAAACTAGTTACCATTTATTCTTCTTGTTCTGGCAAGATTTGGCCAGTAGGGGCCGCTGTGTAAAAACTATAAAAGGGAGAGCAATCATGTGCTCAGCCTTTTTCTGATTTCAACAATGAGATTTCGTAAGGACTAGAGTCCTGGGTATACTACCCAAGAATAGGGACATAGTGGCAAACATAGGGGTAAAAGACTCCACTATAGTGACCTGAGAGCTGGGGTGGCACTAACAAGCTGTTTCTGATTCCTCTCACTCCTGCTAAATAAGAGTCTTGTGCATAGAATTTGGGTAAGGTTGACAGTCTCTAGAGAAATGATGTACCTCCCATTTTACTATTGCCTTACACAAGCAAGGAGATGCTGAAAACTTGATCTTGCTTATAACTCTTCTTCATCTTATTTTTTGAAGTGAGATATGTGTGCCCACTTTCCCCATGGCCGTTTTTTAAGACCCCTATGAGGTCCAATCACTAAATGTACAATTATAATGCCAAGTTAGTTTCCTTTCAAGGAGTAGCAGTTATCCAATCATAATGGAAAAGGACAGTGCTCATATGTCAAAGCTGTTACTCAATAACAAGTGTACTGTGCATTAGTTATGAGTAAGGACTGGGGGCAACCATAAATATTGTTGCAATACCATGCCTTGAGCTAACTGCAGTTACTATCAGTCATTTTTTTTGAATAATATAGTTTTTACATTTTCAGTGAGATTCAATAAAAGTTCTTAATAAAAGTATTGTTTAAAATGGTGCTAATTTTGCCCTAACCAAATCAAATCTTATTTAACATTTGAAAGCTAACATCTGATTGATTGGGGCAAAATTAGCACCATTTTTAACGATAAGAACTTTTATTGAATAACCCTGTTTGTATTTAATATATAGCTCAATAGCAGTGCTACACCTGTTCATCCTTTTGTATTAATGTGATTTTGTTTTAGATTTTTACAGTGTTAAACATGTTACAGGTGTTGGATTAAAGCGTGATTGTTTGGTATCACAGAAAAGAAACCATTAACGGGTAACGCCATTCCCAAAAATAACTTTTCATACTTGGAATGATTACCCCCCAAAACCTCATGTTTATTATATTCTTACTTTCACCCAACACTCCCACGTTCATAAGCAGCTCGCAACTGGAGCAGGTACTTCCGACAACCCCATCCCCAACCAACGGGCACGAAGTGTGTGCGATCAGTGTGGCCTCAGCCTTAATGATGAAAATATATTGCTTAGATTGTAAGCTCTTTGGGGCAGAGGCAGACATCAATATGTCAGTCAATGTAATTGTAAAGTGCCACGGAAGATATTGACAATATATGGATCCATAATCATAATAATCATAATAATAATAATACAAAATATACACTTTAAGGTGTAAGTGAATACCTACAACTAAGAGCAAATGCATGATATTCTGATATTCATTAGATACTTGATGGCTTGATTATTCCTTTGCTAAACTAATTTAATTAATTTGATAAGGAATTTTTTTTTTTAGTTACAGAAATAATGTGTCTCCCAAACTCCATAAAGGTCTATTTTTTCAAGGCACCCCTTGCCTTTCATACTTCAGGCTCTCGGGGCCATATTTATAAAGGCACAGTATCACTTTTTGCTGATAAAGTGCCTTTAACGATTGATAATTTACAATCGCTATTACAAATCTATGATAGCGATCATAAATGCACGATATTAATCTTAAATTTACAACCTTGATCATAAATTTACGATCACCCATATAATATCATAGCGGTATTGTACTACCACATGGCATTCTATAAACAAACGTAAATTTACAAACGGTTGCTCTAAATGTACGATCACGGACGTACAGTAACAAGTTTGCGATACCACGGGTTTTTAAATATGTCCATCTGTACAGTATGTTACTGGACTTGTAGCATTGGGGGTTTGGCCATCTATGTTGATCCTGTCCTCTCTCTCTGCACAGTGCATGTTGCTATTCCTCTTGTTCTGTTAGTGCTGGCCTGGGTGAAATGCTACTGTGCATAGTTGCTTCAACTGACATCAAAATCTATTTAATGCCCTTTTCTCTGTGGATTGCTGTCAGCTTAGCTAGCATTTTGTCTGCTTTTGTTCCGATTCTTATTGATTTCTTTGTTGCTGACATTAGCCTGTCCCTGACTGATGCTTGCTGCTTTGATCTTTGCCTGTTTTGCCAAACGCTACCTGACTCAACATTTGCTTGTTTATCATTTGTCTAAATGTCAATGGTCAAGACCTGCTCTAGTTATTTGACTTCCTATAAGTCCAGAGGTATTGACAATATTTCAGTGTGATTGTGTGGTCTACAATAGGCTACATGATTGGGCAAAAATTTCAGACACGACAATCCAATTTTCAAATTGCGTCAAAATCAGGTAAAATTTTGTCCAATATTTCAACCTGACTGACCTAAATATTGTACTAACTAGATGGTTGATTGGATTGTAGTCTTGGCCCAATTACACAGCCGAACACTATACCTTTTCCAGAAATTTTCAAATCAAAAGTTGGCTGCATCCAACATCCTTCGATAGAGGATATAAACAGTACAAGGAGCAGACCAAGAGGAACTAAAACAACGGATGACAGTATGTCTAGCATAATCATTCCCTCGTACCAAACTTAATAAATTGATTTATGCAAAAATTTACACTTAAAATGTATACACATTGTATCTCAATGTTTCTCACCCTTGTATTTGTTTCTCACCCTTTTATTTCAATTTTTCTTGAAGTACCTAAAACTCACATTATACCAGCCTCAATAAATTAAAATTGTCACTAACTAATTGTCTACAACAGTTTATCTGAAATGTCTACTTTTTTAAATATACAGTTTACAGTTTAATGGTGTGTCCTCGTGTCAGTAAACTAAAATTAATGACAAGTCTCTGGTGGTCTTGTGATTTTCTACCTCTACAGGCCCTTAGGTCCTATTGAATAATTTAAGTCAATCTGTTATAGTTTTCCACCGCTTATGGTAATGATTTGAAATAAAAATTGTGGTAAACAATCTACATATGATTAATAAAGCAAAGCATTCCTATTTTATAGTTATGCCAAGCATTATTAGTGTACAGTACCTAAGCTTATCATCTATATTGAATTTATCATCCCAGCATTGACATTTATATATCTTCTTTCTGTACATTCAAAGCCTCAGAACAAATAACAATTGCTGTTAGAAATGTAATGACTACAAACACAAGCAACTCTTACCCCATTCCTGTTGGATTTTTTTCGCTTTGTGCATATGAAACTATAAAATATAATTTACAAAAATGTCACATTCGTATGAAGCACAGAAAACAGATTATTGCCGTTTAGCACATTCATTATTTAGATTTGCTTGCATATAATGCATTTGATGTGCCCATACAATTGTTAATGTAGTTACTGTATATACTGCTGAATCATATTGTGATTGTGTTTAATGTGGCAATTTTTTTAGTTTGAGTACAGTACATACTTACATATTTGAACATCTTACTGGTGTTACAGATGGGTTTGTGTAAGTCTATGGTTATAATAACACAAGTCAGTTTTGACATCCTGCTCCTCCTGACATCCAACATCTTAAGTTAAATAAAATATAAATGGACAATGCAAATATGTTTGTTTATTTTTTTGAACTGTAACTTAACCTCAAGGGAACTGCTCAAGCTCCACATCAAAGTCACAGTTTGGGGGTTTAATGGCGTTGGCATTATGGTCAAGTGGACAACAAACTAAGCCTGACCATTGGTGGATTCAGAAAGTGAGCTAAATTGAGTTAGGAAGTAAATTTAGGAGTAGTACCAACAAAGGAGTGATATTGCAAAGTATATATTATATATATATAATATATATTATTAGCAAAAGTGTACCCATTGGTGCACAGAGGGAATTATGGAATTATGTGATGTATCTTTTTATAGATATATCATGAGAAATGTAACATGTTATTTTAATGGTTATCATTTTGTACTTGTGCATACTCTGTAATATATTGTACTTGTACTCTGTAATGAATGGGGCATAATAAAACACTATTACTAAAGATATTTATGTACAGAGACATGTTTTTTTGTGTGAGGGGGTATTGGGGATATTTGGGTATGAATACTTTCAGATTATTATTTGGTTTGTTTTTGTATTACTTAACTGGACTGAACATTTTATTACAGTTGCACAACACCAACAGGGATATTTACGGGGAGCCCCAACAGCTCTGTCAAAACTCTGTTTGAAAATGAAATGTGTGCTTTACCCATAGGCCGACTTTAACGTTAGCAATTAGCTGGCATTGAATAGTCACACTGTTATGTGCACAAAGTACATAATGAATAACCTGAGTTTGAGCCAAACTTTAACAGTTCAGAAGAACCAAGTTTCCAAATTTATGAACTTTTCGAACTTTCGACGATTATCAAATATTCAAGAATAATCAAATTATAAATCGAATTTTCGAGAATTATCGTATATAGGTCCATGAGTTCACCCAATCGTACCACGATTAGCATTTTTTAAACAACTGATCGTGTTTACATAAGTAAAGAGGCATGCAACCCCCTTTATTTATGGCATGCAATCCCCCATACCACTGCCGGTATGGTACAGCAGTTTTAAACAGCTGATCATGCATCCTCTTTAGTTACTATGCATTATCAGTTGTTTAAAAACTGCTGATCGCAGTCAGATTGGGTAAACTCGTGGACCTATATACAATAACTATGTGGGAATTGGAAATAGCAGGGGTGGTTATCAGGGGCCTGGCTGTACCAGCCACTGCCCTCCTTGGTCCTTGGAAGGACCATTGTGGCCCTGGGGCCTTTTGGGGCTTAAGGGGTCCGGGGGGGCCCCCTCCCTGGCACTTACAAGTGACATTGCTGGCCCTGACTATATCGACATAGCCAATGTTCTGGCCTCTTGATCACAAAGTCTTCTTTCTTCTGTCATCACTACGATGACACCTGAGTTCTGTGGGGTTTTTCACCTCTTTATTTAGGTTTGCTGAAGGACCAAATCTTGGTTTAGATTTCAATGCTAGCAATCATATGATCACACATTAACCAATCATATTTAAATATTGTATTAAAGTTTTGTGTTGCCAGCGATATCGGTGGAGAAGAAAGAAGACGCAGAAGACCTGAAAAGGTCCCTTTTAGGACCAGGGGTGCTCCTGAAGCCACAATGGCTCTTCTAAGAGCCAATGGGGGTCCTGGTATTTGAGCTGTAGGGCCCCCAACAAAGGCACTTATACGTGCCAGGGAGGGGGGTCCTGTTTTGACCTACAGGACCCCTTAAGCCCCAAAAGGCCCTTCCCAGGGCCATAACAGTCCTTTGAAGGACCCAGGAGGGGGTTTCTGGATTGAGCTGTGGGACCCCTGAAAGGCCGCCAGCCGAATTATCGGCCATTCTCCGATTTCTAAACGTTCTAGTCGGAAATCCCTGGAAGCAGACGACTGGAAGTACCACACATGTGCAGTAAGTCCATTTTTACCTGATCTTCCCATATGTGCGTGTTCCCCAGACAATTTGCCAGGTCCCAGAGTAAGTTACCATTGCTATTTATACCATATTTAATGTGAACTTTAAAAACTTTTTGACTCCCATTGACTTTAAAGGGATATTTCATTAGAAAATATATTGTTAATCTAAATATAAATATAAATATTTTGTCTTGTTTCTAATATGTCAGTACTATACTTTAAATAGATAAAGTATATTTATGGCCATTTAGATGGTAATAGTGAAAAATTACACACACACATTTGCTATATTTAATATTATATACCCCCCCCCCATTGGTAAATTCTAAAAACTCAATCAGGCTTATTCAATAAAAGTTCTTAATGTTAAAAATGGTGATAATTTTGCCCCAACCAATCAGATGTTATCTTTCAAATGTTAAATAAGATCTGATTAGCTGGGGCAAAACTAGCACCATTTTAAACGATAAGAACTATTATTGAATCTCCCTGAATGTATTTCTTGAGGAGGATGTCATCAATGCACTGCCATCTTTTATCAGACACTGCATCCTTCGTATTAAATTAGTTATCCTTTTATGAACTAGTTCGAGTTCGTACGAACTCATGAAGTTCGGCTCAAACTCGGGTTCGAGTTCTAGTCCATCCCTAGTAATAGGATGTGTTACAGTAAGGTACCCTCTTACATTTTTCAAAATAACTTCCTGTACTGCAAATTCTAATAAGCCTTCAATCTGCTTTTTAATGTCCCACACGGGATCTCTAGGCACTTCCATGTAAACATACCCATCTGCTAGTTGTGACTTGATCTCATTCTGGTAATAGTCAGTATCTATTTATCAGAGGGCTTGATTGTGATGTAATTCATTTAATGCAGAAAATGCATGTGTTTTTCTATATACATTCCCTATTGCTGTGTATGTACCAGGGCCATAAGATTATACAGTATATATTGGAAATATTGTATTAAATAGGCATGAGTTGATGTATGGTTAGTGACTAAAGGAATGGCAATAAAATAAAACTGATTGTGATGATGTCATTTCCTTATGGGTAAATGTCACTTCCTGGTTTAATAGTTAAATACCATGTGTAATGAGTTAGCTATTGATGCCATTTTGTTTGTGAGTCTAATGAATCTAAAGCATTACTATGAATATTGAATACTTTCCCATGGTGGATATTTGCTGCTTATTTAAGGTTTAAGGCTTACTTTCTGTAAAAAAGAAACAGTGCACTCTTACTCTGTATATTCTTAGGTTGACACTAACATCTTACTTCAAGAATGTTAATCATTTGAGTAGATCAACACCAACAAATTTCATTCCACGGACAGTTCCACAGTACATGTAGAAATTATTTGAATCAGAACTAACCCTGTCATGTTTCTCTGACTGTGTTGGTCACTAATCTGCAGGGCTGTTTTTAGGCATAGGCCACCTAGGCAAAGTGCTAGGGTGCCTATGTTAAACCAGGGTTCCCAGTGTTCTCCCTAACATCTCCCTGTTAGCTTTTACTTACTGTGTTAGAACTGGTCTCCTTCTTCTGCTGTAATTTGTAACATTGTAGTGAGTAGAGAGCCTGAACTCAGCTCCCTCTACTTGGAAAAAATGTTGCAAATGAACTGAAGGTAAAGGAAGGTGGGGGGAGGATGAGCACAGGTAAAAGAACTGAAGAGAACAAAAATGCCAGGTAAAAGCTGCTGCAGACTTTATAACAGTGGCTTCTGTGACTAGCAGTAATGAGATCATTATCTCTGCCTTATTATTCCTTCCATCCAACTCTCAAATTAGAACTTAGAGTAGGTGAGGAGTGAACCATGCAATGGAGGAGATATGGAAAGCAGGTACATACTGTATATCATGTCAATGCTGGCAGCTTAAAGGGTTAAAGGTAATACTCTGCTGGCCCTGAAAGTGTTAATACCAATACTCTGGGAAAGTGCTTGCACTGAAAGTATTAATGGCAATACTCTGGGGAAGTGCTGTCACTGAAATTATTAATAAGAAAGTCTGCTCGCACTGAAGGGTTAATGGTAATACTCTGCTGGCACTGAAAGTGGTAATCACAATATTTTGGGAAAGTCTTCGGGCACTAAAGGGTTAATGGCAATACTCTGGAAAAGTGCTGGCACTGAAAGTGTTGAGTCCAATGCTCTTGGAGGGCTAGGCCCCACTACTGCAGTTTTAGTTGAAAAACAAACAAAAGCCTAATTATGGCACATAAAGTGCAACATATCATGCACTAGTTGTTATCTAGATGTTCCATCTACATAAATATAAGATTAGGCACGCATTACCCATCTTATATTTGTTGTAAGATCAGTTTGTTTTGTTTATCTATTTGTTCCGATGAATTTATAGAGATTTAAATTCAGGGTTTTGGGTTCTTCTGATATATTAATATTGTATATTAGTGTTATATAGTTAAGTTATATAGTGTTATATAGTTCAGTCCAAACACCACAGTGCAATATAACTGTTGTGCAGAGTTTAAAGATATAATCTCCCTCTATCTAGGAGGAGATCCATTGGAAGTTTCTAGAAAGGAGAGATTGAAACCATCCACTAAAACACACCCTCCTCAATAACTTACAGCTTTCAACAGGGAGTCTGGCTCAGGTCCTATAATGAACCCAGACTATCCTGCTATATTTCAATCTTATTAGATTGCATCAGTGCAGGACACAGTTTCATGGTTTCTATGGGGTAGGACTTGGGATCACAGGATACAGATTAGCTGTATAGGTTAAGGTAAGTCAGGCTTGAAGCGAGGAAAAAGTCCCCCAGAGAGCATACTATGAAATAGAGCCTTCTTACTACAGAAGGCACTTCTCAGCTCTCATCCTATTGATATATTAATATTGGGAAAAAGGAAAAACTGGCCATTTCTCTAAAAATGCTGGGTAGAGTCAGAGAAATGCAAAGTCATTTTAACATAAACAGACATCACTTCCTGTCTAGCAAACAAGCAAAAAGTGGATTGTCTTTCCTAAAGAGAGTCTTATTTTTTCTGTGGTGAAGGGAGGATGTGTGAGTCTGAAGATTTTTTTTTTTGGCTTAGACCGTCACATGTTTTACAAACAGCACATAACTGGGTGTAATACAGGAACATTTTGTAAGATCATAATCTCATTGGAAGATAGAAAAATTCCACCCTCTTTTAGTGTCCATATGGAGACCCTTTAGCACACTTAGAGGTGTGACTAAACCTACCATTTTGAGTTTTCCATTCATACTTAGGGGTGTTAAGTAAAGTAAGTATACTTTATTAATTGTATATAATTTGTTTTGTAATTAAAATATAAGCCAGTAGTAATACTATACTTTGTAAAGTGTAATTTTCTATGGTGATTTTAATTAAATAGTAATAATTACACACATATAGACCTTTCCTATGTGTAATATTGTTATATACCCCCACCTAATTAGTAAGTATTTACCACAGCAGTTGCTATGGGGTTAGGACTTGGGAGCACAGGATACTGATTAGCTTTATAGGCGAGGTGGAGTTAAAGGAGCTAAAAGCTCCCCACAGAGTATAGAATGAAACAGAGCCTTCTTATAACAGAAGGTACCTCACAGCCTTATGTTATTATAATAGCATTGCCCTAATAATCTAACATATGTCCTCCCGCTTCCTCAAACTCAACAGGGATAAGACCGAACTTGTCATTTTCCTACCCTCTCGATTGACCCCCCTACCTAACATTACTATCCACATCAATGACTCGCCAATCTCCCCAACACCTCACTTGCAATGCCTGGAAGTAATGTTTGACTTTCCTTTAAACACCACACAACTCCTGTCGGTTACAGCTCAAAAACATCTCACGCATCCCTTCCTTTCACAGAACGCTACCAAAATTCTAGTTCATGACTTTATCATTTCTCCGCTGGACTACTGTAACACTACTGTAATACTCCTGTGCGGTCTACCAAGCAACCGACTGCCACCCCTTCAATCAATCCTTAACTCTGCTGCCAGGCTCATTCACCTCTCTTCCAGCTTTTAGCATGCTGCCCCTTTCTGTCAATCTCTCCACTGGCTTTCACTGAATGCTGCTGGACCAGCACAGCACTTACATTTTTTTACTTTGTATTACTTGCACTGTAACATGTATGTTTTCCTTATGTATTTTAATGCAACTGAAAAGTGCCACGGAAGATGTTGGCGCTATATAAATCCACAATAATAATAATAATAATAATAATTACATATAAACACATATTTGTCTCTCCCAACTACATGCAAAGTATCATACTTTCCTACATACACATCTTTTCCTGTGCAGCATACAGAAAGTATTTTTTGATTGGCTAAGACTGTCCAATGTTTTACAAATAGCACATAACTGGATGTTATACTGGTATTACCACTTCCTTTCAGTATCCACATGGAGACTCCTTATTGACTATGACTATTCCATATTAAAATAGGAATCTTAGCTCTGTAAGTAAGTATAAGTTGTATATTTTGTCTTGTACCTAATATAAGTCAGTGCTATAATTTATATACATTTATTGATGGTCATTTAAATGGTAATAGTGAGATAGTACACACATCCATCTACACCTTTCCTTTATGTAATATCCTATTACCCCACCTCATTGGTAGCTCTTAAAAACTCAAAGATACAGATATATTTATATAATATAAAGGATATACACCTTTAAATTGAAGTACTAGACTAAACCTGGCACATTGTATCGCCCAGAGGTTCATCTTCCCTGTTTGAGTCTCTTGGCTGCATCTTGTGAGTTGCTTAAGGCGAAACTGTGTTTTAGTGTTTATGTATCAAACTTAAAGTTCCATCAATTTACAGTTCTTTGCCTCCGAGTTTTTAAATATAAACTCCTCCACTTTTTTTGCCACAAGCCTCCAAGGAAAGAAAATGTTGATTTTACCTGTGTGTGTTTTTTTTTCTCCATTCAAAAGAAAAACCTTGTTCCAGAATAACAATGTCAGTGTGAAATACAAATTAAATGGAACATTATTGCAATGTTTATACATCCCAGGGGGGTTGAGTTCAGCCGCTGCTTATACTTTGCAGTTCTTTTCTTCACTAAAACTACTCAAATAAATAAATAAATAACAAGAAAGAATTTGTGAAAATGAAATATTTATAACCTTCTGGTCTGCAAATGAGCAAACTAAAAATCCAGTTGACCCTGTGTTTGTCATTGTTCGGTTTGGATATATACTATTATGTACAGCATGTGTGTGTGTATAATTGTATATTTTGTTCCCCAAGAAATTTGCACAGATTGGCACTTACAGTTGGCATGTTTAATGCTATTTTATATATGTGTGGTCCGCTATACACATTTGTTATTACCAACTCTCCTCTTTTAGTGTCTATAATCCATCTCTCAAGGTGGTTACAAAAGACAACAGATTATTAAGGGATGGGGCTTATGATGCAGATGATGATGCTCTGTCCAAGCAGTAGGATACAAGTGGGTATGCTCAAGTCAGACACTTGCTGGTGGTGGTAGGGGTGCTGGTGATGACAAAGCTCACTGTGTAAGCAGGAAGCCACACCCTATACATCGAGAACAGTGCAGCTAGAAGAATTATCCTAAACTAATTTTACAGGTAAAATGTTTGCTCTTTTTAAAAGCGGGGGCATTTAACAAAATAGCCCTAATAAATGCTGCTATTCCATACCAAAAACTGATCTACAGCCCTAGTAAATGTCCTTGAAAAAACGATAAAATATGGGGAGTGTGGAATAGAGGTAAAAACAAAATGAAAACACAAAACAATAAATAAACAGCAGTCGAATATATTGGTACAGGTACTTTATTATAATAATATGTAGCAATAATACAGAAGTCTTGTTTGTATGTTTTCAGGTTTTACCTTTGTTAAAGAATTTTACAGTATATGACAGAGACAAGTTGATACCACGAACTATAACGAACTATAAGAAATAACTCTAACGTTTCATTTTACCCAAATGAAGCTGTTTCCAATGTATCTGTGTAATGCTAAGATTATGATATATAATTCTATTGTATAATAGATCTAACATTGTTCCCTTCTGTACAACTGTAAAGTTTTTGAAAAAAAAGTGGGGGCATTTATGGATATGACAGTTACACTTTAAAGGAAAACTAAAACCAAAAAATCAAAGTTTAAGTTAGAAAGTTCTTGCCTCAACATCCTTCTCAGCATGGAAGATTCCACTCAGGGGCCTTTTCTTTACCTCTATGAGCTCATTTTATGTTCTTTTTGTTCCCCAAATCTGAAGCTGACATTTTCCCTTGCCTGCCAGTACTTTTACCTTGATTACCTTTTCAGCACCTGTGTGATTTCCACTCCCACCACTTAACTCCTATTATGTTGGTATATATTAAATCATTAATATTCAAATTTGTGGTGCAGCTGATTAACCCTTTCCTAGTAGCAGTGTTGTAGTGTGATGTATATAGGTCTGGGTATCTAGTGTGTCCGGATCTGAAATAATGTATGTCTCACCTACAGCTTCCACTCCACCAAATCCGATACATAGATAATAAATTGCTGGTGAAACATACAAAGACACACAAGTGGGTCAGCAACAAACTGAAATCAATGCTACTTGCATTACAATTCTAAGGGCTAGGCCACACAAGTGTGTTTTTCAGGCAATTGCGATTTTCCATTTGTATTGAAATCGCAGCAATGCACGAAAATGTTGCGATTCACGTATTTCTTCATTAAACATACAACATATACTTGCTTGACTACATCAAACAGGTTCAATATATTTACTCAAACATATAAATCAATTCTAAACTTTAGAATCATTTTTTCCACTGCCTGCCATAAACTTAAGTGGGGCCACAGCCTCAGGAAATTGACCTGTTGAAAAGCTAATTTCCATTGCATTAAATACATGCTGTATGGCTAAACTGAAATCAATGCTGCTTGCATTACAATTCTAAGGGCTAGGCCACACAAGCGTGTTTTTCAGGCGATTGCGATTTTCCATTTGTATTGAAATTGCAGCAATGCATGGAAATGTTACGATTCGCGTATGAGTTAGCAATTTGGTAACAGCCATTTTTTGTGCAATCACGTGTTTTTATAATGAAAATGGACAAATCGCAAGCACAAAGGCATGTAAATTGCGTGCGGTTGTGTGTGCGATTCATGTGCGTTGCAGTCTGCTCTAAATTTCAGCAGTACACACACTAATATAAATGGCACAGTGCAGAAATAAACACATAAAAACACGCAGTCTTGCAGAAATGCTCACAAAAATAAAGGGTTAACAAGTTGCTTCCTAAATACATATGAAAAGGGTTAACACCTTCCCCCACTCTGTTTGAGCAGGAAAATCAGCTAATAATATTCACTGCTATCTCTGATGATTGGCTAGGAGACACTGGCAGGTGGGGACTCTGAGTTCAACTGTTACATGCAGCTTAGCATAAGGGGAGTGGGAAACAAACACAAGGTACCTAGTTAGCATGTGCAGAAGGAAATACCTCGACCACCAGGAAGAGGCAACACTAGAAGCCAGCCATGACATCATAGATTGCCAGTACTCTGAAATGTTCTATAAATGATTTCTACACTAAGAGGCTCAATTCACAGGTGAAAGACAAATGGTTTTACTAAGTGACAGTTATAGAGTCTGTGGAGCTGCCTTTGTATTTTGGGTTTAGTTCTCCTTTAAGTAAAAAAAAAAAGTAGACAACAATTAGAACCCAAAGTAAAGGAAATATTACTGCTAAAGTACCATAATAAAATGCCAAAAATGACCATGTCATGGAATTGTATTACTTATTTTGCTTGAAAATGTTTGTCCCTTTATTTCTTCATTAAACATACAACATATACTTGCTTGACTACAACAAACAGGTCCAATATATTTACTCAAACATATAAATCAATTCTAAACTTTAGAATCCTTTTTGCCACTTTCCTATTTAAAGGAATAGTTCACTCGAAAAGTGAACTATTCCTTTAATGTATTGATTAAAGACCATGAGGTTAAGGAGCTATACCTTACCTCCCATTCTTCAATCAATTGAGCATGAGCGACGGTCAAAAATAGAAGATATTTACCTGCACCCAGGTTCAGATTAACGGTAGCGTGCATGCATGATAATGCACGCTTTAGTTACTCTGAACAGAAAGAAGTTGGGAATTTTTACTGCTGATGTGGAGGATTATGTGTAAGGATTCTAAGACGTGGCTGACGGTCTGGACCCTTGCTTGCAAATCCCTGCAAGCAGGGAGCCAGAACAAAGCGGTGTGGGTGTGAAGGGCTGTAAGTATCGATCTGAAGGCTTTTTTTAATAAAATAACATATGGGTTGGGGGTGGGCAGGGGGGAGCTTTCATACAATTAAGTTATTTTTAAGGTGGACATGATCTTTAACTAATCACAAAGTAATTAGGATTAATTACCACCAATTTTAAACCCGCTTTTTTTCCCATCCCATATTTTTTTAGATCTGGGAGTTTTACTTTTTAAAGGAAGCGGGGCACAGCTAGCCCCACTTCACCCAGCCCCTCCCCCTGGAACACTACATGTAAAACTATCCATTCTATAAAAGTAACGCTTATTTCTCTGTCACTGCATTAAGTTCAGGAAAAGGATTAAGCATTATCTGTTTCTCTGTGCTCTTTCTGTGCAGATAAACCCAATCCTGCAGTTAGCTGCTGTCTGTGTTAGTTAAGTTCCAATGTAGCACTGCACCTTAAGAAATGAATTACAAAGCCCCCCCCACACACACACCTACCTTCAAACTCCTACAGCTAAAAGAAAATCTTACTTGATTCAAGCAGTGATTACAGCTCCCAGTGCTGCTTACCTTCCCATAGCAAAGCAGTTTTACTTTCACTTTCACTATAACATAAAATCACTGGATGAATGCTATTGGCTGTAGTGAGGCACAGATCATCTACACTGCACATGCTCCACACTCCATTTGTGCCTCAGTTTTGGGAGGGGGTGGATACATAGAGATGAGACATGCATACTAACTAGGAGTGAGCTGAACAAGACATGAGGAGATCTAGTGACTGGGAGCAATGAGAGCAAAAAGGGATCAAGTTCCTGGCAGCACTAAAAATACAAAAGGATAAAGGCAAGTCATTTTTTCAGTTTAGTGTCCCTTTAATGAGCAGCTATCTTTATGATGTTTCATATGAACAGATCTGATTGCCTTTGGTGGTTCCCTTTGCCATACAGTTAAAGGGGATGCACCAGTATGTTCACCCCCACTTTAATTAGTAATTTTCCCGTAATCATCCCATTTATTTAATAGTCGTAGGTAAGTAGTAGATTCACCTGTTACTCATTTATTAAGGTAGTAATTTAATATTGTGCTTATCCAGCCAGTATGGACTCCATACTGTATGCTGGATAAATTGTATATATATATATTTTGTTTTATGATATGCTTTTTTGCTTTGTCTTAGTTAGGCCCCTTCTATCTTGTAGATGCTTAGATTTCTAGTCCCCTTCAGTAAGCTATTGGTTGTTGGGCTCGGGTGACATTTGAGTATGGGCTGGTGGAGCTTATGGGTATTTATTTTGGTGGTGAGTTAGTAGGTTAACATGGGGACTGGGGTTGGGGGTGGGTACTTACCTTTTATTGGAGAGGATATGACGTCTGTATTATCCTGATGATGACCAGGACGGGTTGAAACAAGCTGATAGTATTGCATGCTGTGTTTGTTTTAACATCTATTGATTGATCCAAAAACAGAAATTTAACCCACATCTCTCTTCTTACAGCAGTACCTGGTGCAGAAAACCATTTTACACCACACACAGAATGATTGCTTCCCAGCTTTTAATTAGTTCATATGTGGCGTATGATGTTTCGGGGTATAAACTCCCTTCATCAGGTAAAAAGTTGGCTATCACATATTGCTATCCAGAACTCCCTTTGGCATAGTTTCTGTGTTCAGCCCTATGGCCAACATGCTGGATGCAATGGGATTCTTGTTCCATTGGTACAGGGTAGGCGAGCATATTTGTGGGACACATCACATTTTTTGGAAAAATAAATGAGCTTGTTATTGAGGATTGGGTTCAGATGATAATTATGGCAAATGATGTCTCGCAGCTCTACACATCCATACCCCATTATGATAGGGTGGCATCATACCGCAGGTAACTTGGGGGTAATAGGAGGCTGAGTGACACTCAAATCGACAGACTGTTTTTACATAGGTCTTATTTTAAGTTTGATAAGACATTCTATTTGCAGTTGCGGGGTACTGTAATGGGGTCCAACGTCGCCCCATCATATTCCAATGTCAATGGCTAGAGGAGGACTTCATCCATGTATTACTATCCTTCACCAGACACTTGACCTGGTGGAGCTATATAGATAAGGTCTTCATCATGTGGTGGGGTGGCGTTGGACAACTCCATGTGTTCCATGAGCAGCTTAATTCTGTTCATTCGGATATAAAATGCTCTATGCAATTGGATAGATCTGAGATAAGCTTTTTAGATGTGAGAGTCAAAATGCACAATGGCATCAGTGCTGAATTATATATGAAGCCAACTGATTGGAACCAGAAACTCTCTTATTAGAGCTTTCATCCTACTCATGTCAAGAGGTCGATTCTTATTCACTAGTTTAAGAGGGTGAACAAGATTGTTAGTGATGCAGAAAGGAGGGTGATACAACAGAGATAAATGTATTCTAAGTTTGTGGAAAGGGACTACCCAGAGAAGGTTCTAGATATGGCCTTACCGAAAGCTAATGTAACCAAAAGCACTGGTAGTGACAAGGGAAATAGTAATAGCATTTGTAATGACATTAAAACAGTTGGAGGGGTGATTCATAGGAACTGGCACTTACTTAGCCATTCCTATCTAGAGGTGGAAGAATTCAAAAAATACTCCCTTAATCACATATAGAAAAGCTTTATGTTGGGACAAGCTATTTAAAAATAGGTGAACATGATTATTTCTTACACAGCACTATGGTATGTTCCCATATTAATGTAACTGGTTTGATAATTATCTGCAGTTTGCTGAAAATAAGCAATACTAAAAAAATAGTCCTATTAATAAAATAGAAAAAAATCACCTGGGTAAGTTTTTTTTTTACACTATTTATCATATTTTATTAATAAAAAAGAAAATTTGCCTTTGTTAGTTCTACACTTTAGTTTATATCCTATTAAAAAAGAGAAAATTCGCCTGGGTGAGTTTTACACTAGTTATCATATTTTTGTTAAAAAAGAAACAACCACATGTGTTCATTGTGTATTAACCAATTTGATACTACCTTGAAAACTAATCCACCCTAGTGGTAATACTCCACTAGGGAGTATTACCTATTTTTTTACCATAATTTGTGCTGAATTTAACTTTTTGCCATATCAGCATTATTAGTGCTACTTTTTGCTACATCATTTTCACATTTGATGAAAATTTGCCTTTTTAATAACTTTATAAGAAAAGTTGAAAGTTTAAAAAATTGTGGTGAAGTTTGGTGGTAAAAAAAAAATCAAAAATAATGCCCCTTTATAAATATGTCCCTTAGACTCCCATTTAACTTTATTGGTAAATAAAGAAAATTGGAACCTTAAAAAAAAAGCAGTCTTAAAAAGTGATTTTTTTTTAAAAAAAAAAGCGAAATCTTAGATCGTATTACAGTAAATGCAGGAAACTACACCCCCCTGGGTACTTAGTATTGAGAAACACTCCACAATGTACTCACACCTTCCATGGACCCATTGGCAGGCTAAATAAATTGGGCCACCTCAGACTTGGCAAATTTGAATGGCTGAACTTAGTGCAATAAAACACTTATCACCATTTTATAAATATAGACGAGTGGCTAGCGCAGCGATGTATGGCAAAAAGCGAAAAAGTATCGGTAATGACTTTTCGCCACTGGTTATCACTGCTTTATAAATAGTGGAAAATTCAAATTTAGCGGAAAAGCATGATAACGGAGGCGAAAAATTTAATGAACCTTTGTAAATATGCCCCATAGTAAAACCAATTATATTAGAAATATCCCTTACTCAACAATTGGACCAAAGGAGACACCTTGGCAATGTATTACAACAATATATAGTTAATATGCAAATGCTGGAATTAATCACAAGAATGAAAGAACTTTTTAACAAATACTAAAAATTAAAATTTTTAAATGTTACAAAAGCTAAAACAATCATATAAAATCATATAAGCTTATGCTTAAATTTAACTGTCAGGATGTTACATCATAACATCAGTTAACTCAATTTATCACCACCCACAGTGAAACACACTCCACCCACCACAGATCAATCCTGTGCACTTGTATAAAAAAGTTTCTTTATGTACATATAATTAATGAAACCCAAAACAGGTAATTTCCATTTATCAAGCCTGTAACAACATGTACAGTATAGAGGCTACAATGTAGTTTCATTTATTTGGAAGCCAGGTGGATAAATAAACAGAGATTAAACAAACACAGTAGTAGCTTTATGTACTTTTACAGGAAACAATGTAGAGAAAATTGTTCATTCAATCCACTAGGACTGAGTTTGTAACTTATGTATCTGGCTTCTTTTCGTAACAACATTTTTATCCATGGAAAGTCCCATCTGCTCCTCTGATAAGCCATCGATGATCATACATAGAAGGCTCAATAATGGATGCCTGGCAACTGATGAGTCGCCAAATTTATTAGTAATAGATTTAACATCACTGGCTTGCAAAGCACATCTAATAGATGTACAGTGATTGACCATGCGCTCTTTGAACATTGTTTTCATCTTGCCATTATAATACAGCCTGCATGGGCAAACAATACAATAGATTACATATCTGCTTGTGCAAGTGAATTTCTGTTTTATAGTGATTTTAGTTCCATCCCTTTGGGTGTGCAAACTCTTGACCACTAAGTATGGAATTACATGTTGTGCAATTTGGGCAGTGAAAACATCCATTTTTCTAAGGGGAGTGTTTGTGGAACAAAAGACCACACATTGACTTCCCCTTGCAATCATAACTTTTTGGGTGGAAATTGCATCACAACGATAATTCTCTAAAGCACTATTCAACTGATGGAGGAGTCGGTCAGGATTGTAACCGCTATCACAAAATCTATGGAACATTTCATCCAATTGGACCTATGTGTGTGAACTATCCGTATTGTTGCTTGATGTCCTCAAAAACTGGCTGTAAACAATACTGTATTTGGACTTTTCAGGCAACTGGTGCCATATAAAACGGAATTTTTATCTATGGGCTTCTTATATAAAGTGGTTCCAATTCCTGATTCAGTTTTAAATATGTTAAGGTCTAAAAATTCAATTTCATCCAAACCAATCGCCACTGTCTATTTTATTGGTGTGTTCAACTCGTTCAAGCCTTTAACAAATGTTACGGGTTTGATAAATGGAAATTATCTGTTTTGGTTTTAATTAAGTATATACTGTATACATAAAGACACTTTTTTTGAGGTAACTGACGTTATGATGTAACATCCTGATAGCCAAAGGGGTTTTAGTATACATTACTGTGATCACATGAATGAAAATCCTTCCAACCACGTCAAGATCAAGGATGACCAATACAACTCTGAGGGAACAGATGGGCAACCATGGAGCAGCAATCAGAGCAGAACTTGATGATAAGGGGAACAATGAGGTTTCCTTGAGTTGATTTGGTGAACAATCGGTGGCCAGACATTTTAAAACTTCAGGTCATAGCCTTGCCATGTTTAAATGGATGGGTATAGACCATGTCCCCCAAGGGAAAGGAGGCATTACCCGTGAGAAGTTGCCCCTCCAACTGGAAGTCAGGTGGATTAAATACTTGGAGATGCTCACACCAAAGGGCCTGAACGAACTGTGCTCACTTGCGTGTTTTCTATACATTTTTTGTGCCTTCTAAGTGATATCTTGCTGACAGTTTTGATGTGACCCTTTAGTTATGTTTTAGGTTTCATATGTCAATAGGTGTTTTACAGTTTATATTTGGTGTTTTTATTTTACTATGCTGTTTTGATGGAACCTGCCATCTTAAAGGGGCGGGTTTGGGTTGAGCCAATAAACATGATACTTCTCTCTTTTTAGGACCCAGCAATGAGGCTTAGTTTGACACATGCACTCCATGGTTTGGCTTCTATCCCCCTGACTTTGAGGTGGGGTGTGTGGTTACGCCATGTTGCAAGTTATAATAAAATGAGGGAGGGTCCCTGTTGAATTATATGTCTCTGGTCGGTTGCTACCCCAGTTGCTGTGTAATCAACATAGTGTTGTTGTTTACTTACAGTTTTAGGGGACAGCGTGGATCGATGTTCATGCAACACAGCGACGGGGGCTTTAATCCACTTTCATCTGCTACAACGCCCGGTGATGTACCGATGTACATGATTACTGTGATAAAAAAGCAGTGGATATATATTGTATCAAAAACGATATTCCCATAAAAGATATTACTAAAACCTTAGAAAAAAGTGCTGTAAAAATGTAAAGGTATGTAAAAATCAACGTGTAACATATTTTATCATAGTAATCATGGTTTATTATATATACAATTATGTACACTCTAATTTACCTCTTTGACACTTTTTATTGAGATTCTTATTGAGATCTTGATGTTTTTTAAATATTTTTACCAAGATCTTAATGTTATAAAAAATGTTTTTAACTTGCACTTGTTGCACTTTTTCCACTCACTCTTTATGCAAAGGAAGCTTTGATCACATGTTATGTTTACTGATGTCACGCCTAAGGGAGGAGTCTCCCATTCTTTATTTATTGGCTTCACAGAAGTGTGTTTGTTTGTACAGGCTTGAGAAAGGCTCTAGATCCGGGCCGAAACGTTGCCTTGATGTGACACAATAAAAGTTTATTCATTTGGAAAACCCCTGAGTGCACAGGACTTCTTTACCACATATATATATGTGTATGTAAATACTGACAGATTCTAGTGCACATGCTGGGATTTGGTGTAAAAAATGCCTTTATTGGGCAAACATCAGGTAGGCAACGTTTTGGCCCCAAGTGTTGGGCCTTTATCAAGCAAGCCATGTGTTCAAACAATCAAACTGTGTTACATATTTATAAAGTGCCAAGTGCATCACTTCCTGTGACATCATAACTATGTAACTCTCTTAAAGGAGAAGTCGAAAAATAATCAAACTCTGGATTACCAGGAACCTGTATATAATATACTGTATAGTGAATACTAACATCCATTAAATTCTATAAGAACATATAAAACGTACAATAAAAATAGTGGAATAAAAGTGTAAAAGATAAATATGCTAAATGATTTGTGTAAGACAAATATAAAAATAAATCACTTAAAAAGAGTATAGCAACATAAACCATAATTGGTAATGGTTTATTTCTTAACTACTTCTATAAATAACTCATACCGGTAAACAATATAAATGAAGTTATAGGAACTAGACCTGTGGAACCACTCAAAAGCATTTATCGCTCCTGTAAAAAGCATCTATAAGATTTTTGATCTATCTCCTCCTATGGTTGGCTGTAGGACATGATCAAAAGCCATAAAACAGAACATGGACAATGTGTGCCCCTTTTCAAGAAAGTGTGTTGCAACCGGTTTAATCGTTTTTCCATCCCTGTATGCGGTGTTGATGGTAGAGCGATGTCCATCCATTTGAAGCCTAAGGGATAAATCAGTCTTTCCAACATATGGTAGTCCACAAGGACAGATAATTAAGTAAACCACATGGGTAGTGGAACACGTAATAGGGTTGATGTCAAATCTCCTACCCGTATGGTTGCGTGCAAAAGAGGATCCTGTAGTCATATATCTGCATGAGAGGCATTTATTACAACTGTAACTAGCCCCCTGTTTTTTTAGGAAGCCATGTAGGGGTAGGATTATAACATCTAACAGGTTCAGTTTTAGATAATGAATCTCTGAGATTTTTGCTCTGTCTGTATCCCATTGTGGGACACGTAAGGATATGTCTGGATGACTTTTGACCCAAAGTTAAAATATTGCAATTATGTTTTATAACCTTACTAACTAATGGTGACAGATTATTATATCCCGTGGAACAAATAAAGGCTTTATCGGAATTCTTTACACTGTGTATATCCACCGCAGAGGGGCCACTTGCATTCTCTAAAGTTTTAGTGTCATAACCACGTGTCAAAAAGTTTGCCTTCATTTCTTGCAATTGTTGTTGTCTGGTAACGGAGTTAGAATTATTCTCAATGACACGGAAGAATGGAGCGATAGGTAATGATTTTTTAAGTGAAGGAGGGCGACAGCTTCTAAAATGTAAAAGGGTATTGCGACCAGTCTGTTTCTTATATAAGCAATAGTCAATTTTAGAATTATTGATGGTAACTTTAACGTCTAGAAACGTTACCTCTTTTTTGTTCTTTTTGTAGGTAAATCGAATAGGCATCTCCAGGTTGTTAATCTCCATCATCATCAGTGAAGATCCCAAATCCTGCCAAATGCAAAAAACATCATTGATGTATCTAATGTAAAAAAGCAAATGTTGTTTGTATTTAGATAAAATATATTCCTGTTCATATCATGCCATATATACATTTGTATATATACAGAGGCCATGGCCGCCCCTGCTTAAAGGAAAGTATACATTTTTATCCATAATTTGAGTAAATATTTCCCTCCTACAGTATAATCATGGTAGTTTAACAACACAATGCCACCTTCCTTGTCGGCTGGGCGTATAATCAGATTGTTGTCAATTTTCAATGTTTCAATAGCTTGACCTTCTCCTCTAGATAAATTGGTTTTTATCTCTCTTACCTTGATCAAAGATTTTCTGGACATCACTTTGCAAAGTTTGTTGAAATTTTTTTTATGGTGGGTTAATCACAGGTGGATCATAAGTACTTTTCAATGAAAGTGTGCAGCTCTGTTAAATGTTAGCAGTGTTAGGCTTATTTATAGCATATAAGTCTGTAAGAGAAAGGCAAAATTTATACAGATCAACCTCCTAATTGAGAAAATTAAATGGAGTAATGGGTACAAAAGACAATCCCTTACATAATAATGATGATTCATCTGGTGTAAGCACATGCAAGGAGAGATTAAATATGGGAATTGTTTGCGTTTTCGCAGCCGGGCGCTTAACGCACCATCGGGGAGCTAAGTTCAGTTTTATCTAGGCCATTGTAACCGAGGATATGGTACAGAAAGAACTAAATAAGGTTAGGCCATTGTAACCGAGGATATGGTACAGAAAGAACTAAATAAGGTTAATATTAATAAATCTCCTGGACCAGATAAAATACATCCTCGGGTACTTAGGGAGCTAAGTTCAGTTTTATCTCGGCCATTGTTTCTTATTTTGGGGACAGATATGTATAAGAGAAAAGAAAGAAGAATAGATCAGTGAAAAAGTTGAACAGAACACGACCTTCATGAAGTTGGGAAGAACGGATCGAATAGTGCGAAAGTGTCGAGTAAAGATAAGATACGAATCGAAAGAGAAAAGAAAAAGAAAAGAGGTAAGGTGAAAAAAGAAAGGGAGAATAGTCGAAAAGTAAGGACGTAACGAAAATAGAGGGAGAAATAAGGGAATAGAGTGAGTCGCTGGAAAAAAAGTTAAGTAAAGTAGTATTGCTTAGGAAAGAAACGATCGAAAAAATACGAAAGAACGCGAAAGAAGAGAAGAAGAAACGACGAAAGAAAGAGGTCGGAAAGAAAAAGGAGACCGAGACACGAACCGCGACAAAAGGAGAAGGAATAAAGAGCGAAGAAAGAGGAAGGAAAAAAAAGAGAAAGAAGGGGGGGGGGAAGAAAGAATGGATAAAGTTGACGCGCGAACGTTCGCCGAAATAAGAAGAAAAGAAAAAAATAAGTCGAATATTAGAGATAGAGTGAAGAAGGTGGTGTGTGGGTGGGGATGGTGAGTTTTGATTGTGTGGTGGTTTGATGGGTAGTGGTAAGTGTCGGTATGTGGGGTGAGAGGAGTAGTAAGTTCTAAAAAGTACGGGGATAAGTAATTAAGAAGTAAGGGTAATAGGAATTGCGAATGTTTTAAGTAAGAGAGAATAAGTGTCAATGGTAGTATATACATAATGAAAATAATATAAGGTTTTTTGAGTACTAATCTATTTTTATAAAAACTAAAAAATTTATTATAAATAAAATTGCTTACTATAAATTATAATAAGGTTTAATTATTTGTCTTTTAAATTATTAAGAAAGTCCTTGTTTGTTGGACCAGGATAGTTATTCTTTCAGAGGTAAGTTATCTGTTATGAGAGAAGGAGATGATTACCCAAAAAAAATTTTTACTCGACTACAGTTACACTTCCTGTTCGGGATGTGGGGTTTTGGTATTTTTTTGTATTTTTTTTTTTTTTTTTGTCTGTTTTTGTATTTACTTTTTTTTTTTTGGGGTGGGGTGGGGGGTTGGCGGTACTTGTAGGGAGTGCATATTAATTATGTTGGGCGAATGTTCCAGTTGTTTTATATATGGGCCATTTTGTAGAACATTTTTTTTTTTTTTTAGTTCAGTTTATTCTCTATTTTCTTTTAGGCCATTTGTGTTTTGTAATGTAATATATGAGAGGATATGAGTTTTTGGAGTATAGGATTTTATCTTGGTTTTTTTGTGGTGGATGTATATTTTTTATTTTTTTTAGTAGGATTTTTTTTTTTTTTTATTTTTTAGTTTTTGTATGTTTATTGTTTAGGTTTATCAGAAAGAACCTTCTACTACTACTATTTTAATAAGTTTGTTTTTTTTAATTGTAATTTTGATAATAAATCTCCTGTTGTTGGACCAGGTATTAAAATACAATCCCTCGGCTACTTAGGGAGCTAAGTTCAGTTTTATCTCGGCCATTGTTTCTTATTTTTGCAGATTCCCTCATGTCCGGTGGTGTGCCTCTGGTCGTCATTCAGCTTGCTATGGTCATCATCTTAGCAAATAAAGGTGTCACATTTACATCACTTGTACATGTTTAATTTTAAGAGTATTACCCTGTAACCGACTGTCTAACATGGTACAACGTATTTAACTACTAGGAATATATAGTGACTGACAGGTTTGTTTCATTGGCAATAAATCACAGACTGGTAGTGGCCTCTGCTGGTTATAGTGTGCATTGCACCATCAGATTGCTAGTTATACTCACCTAGCCCCGGTTCTTGCCTCCATACCACCTGTGGTTCCCAGGGTGAGGACCTAAACCGCACAGTCCTTACCCCTGGGTTCACATTCTGTTCAGCTTACACGATCTGGCCAATAAGAATTCACGCTTCTTTCATAGCCGTCTCCTCATTGGCCGAGTAGCAGACTGACTGAGCGAGTTCCTTCCTCAGACAACCACACCAGGTTCCGACACGTTACAAATAAAATTTGTTTTCACTTAAGACTGGTGTACCCAACTACCATTTGTATCTGTAACCAAGTAACACCCGCACCGTAACCAAGTAACACTCGCACCGTAACCTAGTAACCCCCGCACCGTAACCAAGTAACCCCCGCACCGTAACCAAGTAACACCCGCACCGTAACCAAGTAACACTCGCACCGTAACCAAGTAACACCCGCACCGTAACCAAGTAACACCCGCACCGTAACCAAGTAACACCCGCACCGTAACCAAGTAACACCCGCACCGTAACCAAGTAACACCCGCACCGAAACACCAAGTAAACACTTTTCCGCACCGTAATAACCTGACAGTAACAACCCGCACCGAAACAAGAAAACCACCCGTCACCGAAAACTTCCGCCTTGCACCGTCACCACGTAACCCCCGCCCGTACTCAAGTAACCCCCGCACGTAACCAAGTAACACCCCTTTACTGCTATTCAAGTTGAACCACCAGAACACCGACCACCCCCACAACCTCCTGTAAGTCCACGTAACTCCATTAAAATGCTGTGCTCGTTAAAACATTGCAGTTCGGTCTTGATTTGCAATTGTGGAGTTGCTATTCCACATACATATGAATTACCATGTGACGTTTCGGTGCTAATTCTCGCGCCGTCATCAGACCACATAAAGGAGACACCGTTCTGATCTGTGGCTAGAGTAAGTAAGCCCAATAACCCACCATACCTAGCGCTAGGCCGGCCCCAATCCCAGTAACTATCTCCTTCTCCGATACCGCTTTCACCTGGCCCTTTCCCCCCCTCGGGAGACGCTGCCATTCTATATGCATCGCGCGAACACTCGGTCGACCCTAGCCTACGTCCTCCCCCTCTCCTGCTCCCCATGGTGTCCTTGGTATGTGTGTCCCTTTCTCCTCCCCTTTTTTTTTTTTATTTCGTTGCCCGCCGATCCTTCCCCATGTTTGATCGTTTCTATTTCATGCTTTTTTGCGTTCACTCTCTCAGCTGCTAGCCGCCCGTGCGCCCCTTGAGGGCATGCCTTGGCATCCCTGCTTCGGCGCAGACGCCGCTCCGACTGAACCGGAACACCGCACTGCCCGGTCCGCCGACACCGCCCAGCCGTTCAGCCGGGCACGTGCTGTTTGTGTCCAGTTCGGTGTATGTCGCTCTCTCCCCCTGCTTGTGCGCAGTCGACCTCTTGATTTTTAGCGTTTCTTCTGGCTACCCTTCAGTTCCGTCTACTTTCGCATATTTCCTCTGGCTTGATACCAAATACATCCATACGGTGGGACAGTCACTCGCTATACCATGTAGATCAGATACCTGGTGCTTGGCCGAACGAAAATGACCAGCAACAGGGAGATCATCGTATCTTTGTGTATCGACACCGGATGGCGCTCCTATGGCGTTAAAACCTGCGTTTAAATGGGCCGATAGTTCTGCCAACTTCAATCTATATACATAGCATTCGGTGTGGCAATTAAAATACGCTGGACCCTCCTACGATTAGAGCATTGCAGATATTGCAACTGGATCTGCCTCCCTACACAGACCGGTTTACGCCGGGGGGCTGTACCTAGGGATAAATCCCCTTCCACAGACGGCCAGACTCTATCCGGATCAAATGTGAGCCGATGCCGAGTTCTTGCTTCTGGTCAATCCTTGGTACAACCAGATGGTCCAATATCCATTCAACATCAGAATATTGCCGTGCTTTAAATTCATTCCCCATCTTACCCAATAGAACTGACCAATCAGAAGGATCAGAACAAACTCTCAACACTCGGTGAATTGTGACGTTGGTAAACCTTTCAACACGTGTCATGGGTGAAAATTCACCTCATGTAACAGGGTCTTACGGTCTGTTGGACCATCTCATAGAGACCTCAATATGTAACACAGGTACTGTAATATATATACTATATGTACATATAGTATGTATGTGATGTATGTATAGTATGTACGTGATGTACGTATAGTATGAAGGGAATGTATTT
>JAACNH010001757.1:50835-56690 GCA_019447015.1 Hymenochirus boettgeri | reverse complement strand
AGATAGATAGATAGGATAGATATTAAATAGATAGATAGATAATAGATAGATAATCGAATAAGATAGATAGAGATAGATAGATATAGTAGAAGATAGGTAAAATGGAAAGATGGTAGATAGATAGATAGATAGATAGATAGATAATAGATAGATAGATAGATAGATAGATAGAGATAGATAGATAGAGATAGATAGATAGATAGATAGATAGATAGATAGATAGATAGATAGATAGATAGATAGATAGATAGATAGATAGATAATAGATAGATAGATAATAGATAGATAGATTAGAAGATAGATAGATAGATAGATAGATAGATAGATAATAGAGATAGAATAGATAGAGATAGATAGATATAGATAGATAGATAGATAGATAGATAGATAGATATAGATAGATAGATAGATAGATAGATGATAGATAGATAGATAGATAGATAGATAGATAGATAGATAGAGATAGATAGATAGATAGATAGATAGATAGATAGATAGATAGATAGATAGATAGATAGAGAGATAGATAGATAAGATAGATAGGGATAGATAGATAGATAGATAGAGATGGATAGATGGATAGATTAGAGAATAAGTAGATAATGAAATCTTTCTAGTCTATAAGAGATGGATGTTGGTTAGAAATTAAGATTATTATTATTATCTTTGTATTATCTTTATCCTTCTGTCACTTTGCCAAGTTGTAGAAGTTTAAGGCTATAAACTCCCCCCCTCCCCCTTGTTGTTCTCTAAGGGTTAAATCCTCATGCAGCTCTTGTCTGCCCCCAGCCAATCCCAGGCAGGCTCCGCTCTCTATAATAAAGCCTTTAGAGCGAGAGATTGGTCACGTGGCTGTTCTCTCTCTGTCCAACCCTTTTTTATTGCCTTTAATTCTGTCCCGCCCAACCCTGATGTGTTCAGTGAGCCCCGAGCTGCCAGTGATCGCCCAGCGCCTGTGTTAGGGCTGGGGACTAGTGGGGACCAGACTGGGGGCGCTCCCCTTGGCGCAAACCTTCTCACCTTTATTCATGTAATTGGCTTCCCCGGGACGAGATGTTGGTTCTGACTCGACTTTTCCTCGTGGGGCTTTATCTGTTCCCTGGTGGCGCACCCCGGCCAGGCTTGTGGCCCCGGGAGAGGCATTGGGAGAGAGGAGACACCCAGAAAACCACCCCCCTGGCTTCCAAGCAGTTATCCCCAACGTGGCTGAGAAGACCGGGGCCAGTGGCAGAGATACGATGGGAAGATCACAGGAACTCGGAGAGGTTTTAAAGGTTAACCCCCAAACAAACCCAGACATTATATTCATGACGAGGAGTTTTGGAGCTGACAGGCTGATGACTCAGTACGATCAGGTACAGTACAGGTACAGATACCAGTACAGGTACAGTACAGATACAGATACAGATACAGTTACAGATACAGTTACGTCTACAGGTACAGTTACAAGGTACAGATACAGTTACAGGTTACAGATACAGAGTACATGTCAGTTTTACAGTTACAGGTGCAGGTACAGATCAGGTACATATACAGTTACAGGTACAGATACAGGGCAGACACATATAAGGTACCGACACAGATACAGGTACAGATACAGTCAGTTACAGATACAGTTCAGGTACAGATACGTTACAGTTCAGTTATAGGTACAGATAAGATTACAGTTACAAGTACAGATACAGTTTCAGGTAAGACAAAGATACAGGTTATAGATACAGTAAGGTACAGATAAGCTCAGGTACAGATACAGATACAGGTACAGAAACAGATACAGGTACAGATACAGTTCAGATACAGTTAAGAGACAGTTACAGATACAGGTACAGTACAGGTACGGGTACGAGGTAGAGATACAATATAGGTAAAGACACTGAAGATACATGTCAGGTACAGAACAGGATACAGGTACAGAGTACAGATACAGTTAAACGTACAGATTACAGGTACGTAGGTACAAGGTACAGGATACAGGTACAGATACAGTTACAGTTAACCAACAATACAGTAACCGGTACAGTTACAGATACAGGTACAGACACAGATACCAGTTACATATAAAGGTACAAGATACAGCTATGGTAGATACAGGAACAGGTACAGATATAGATAATCAGAGGTTTTATGGCATGTATCAGTATCAGGTATGTATCATGCATATGGCAGGGCATGCTGGATATATACATTGTATCAGTGCACGCTGGCTGGGCTAGCTGGATAAACACATTGTATCAGTGCATCCTGGCTGGCGTAGCTAGAATAATACAATTGTATCAGTGCACCTGACTGGGCTAGTGGATAATATAAATTGTATAGTGCATGCTGGCTGGGCTAGCTGGATAATATAGATGTGTAGTTAGTGCTGGGCTGGGCTAGCTGGATAATATACTTTGTATCGTGCATGCAGGCCGGGCTAGCTGGATAATAATAAATTGTATCAGTGCCATGCTGGCAGGCAGCTGGATTATAGCACTTGGATCAGTGTACAGGACAGGCTGGATAAATACATTGTATCAGTGGGCAGGACAGGCGGGATTATATACAATGTATCAGTGTGCAGGACAGGCTGGATTATATACCTTGCATCAGTGTGCAGGACAGGGTGGAATTATACATTGTATCAGTGTGCAGGACAGGCCGGAATAATAGTACTACCTGGTTCAGTTGTGCCAATTACCTGGTTACAGTTTGTGCCAATTACACGGTACAGTTTGCGCCAATTAGACTGGTTACAGTTTGTGTCAAAAATTTCACTGGTTACAGGTTGGTGCCAATTCCTGTTTACATGTTTGTGCCATACACTGGTTACAGTTTGTGCCAATTACACAGTTTGTGCAAATTCAACTGGTTTCAGTTTTGCCAATTACACAGTTGTGTCCAATTAGACTGGTTACAGTTTTGTCCAATAGACTGGTTACAGTTTGTACCAATTAGACTGGTTACAGTTTGTGCCATTACACTGGTTACAGTTTGTACCAATGACTGTTACAGTTTGTACCAATTTACTGGTTACAGTTTTTGTGCCAATTACACTGGTTACAGTTTGTACAGTTTGTACCAATTAGACTGGTTACAGTTTTTGGCCAATTACACTGGTACAGTTGTGCCAATTACACAGTTTGCCAATTAACACTGGTTAACAGTTTGTGCCATTACACAGTTTGTCCAATTAGACTGGTTACAGTTTGTAGCCAATTGATACTGTTTACAGTTTGTGGCCATTACACTGGTTACAGTTTTGTGCCAATTACACAATGGTTACAGTTTGCGCAATTAGACTGGTACAGTTTGTGCCAATTCACTGGTTACAGTTGTGCCAATTACAACTGGTGTACAGTTTGTGCCAATTTACACTGGTTACAGTTTGTGCCAATTACAACACGTTTGGTGCATTTACACTGGTTACAGTTTGTGCAATTACACACGTTTGTGCCAATTACTGGTTACAGTTTGTACATTAGACTTGTTACAGTTTGTACCAATTAGACTGGTTACAGTTTGTCCAATTACACTGGTTACAGTTTGTACCAAGTAGACTGGTTACAGTTTGTACCAATTAGACTGGTTACAGTTTGTGCCAATTACACTGGTTACAGTTTGTTCAGTTTGTGCCAATTAGACTGGTTACAGTTTTTGCCAATGACACTGGTTACAGTTTGTCCAATTACACAGTTTGTGCCAATTACACTGGTTACAGTTTGTGCCAATTACACAGTTTGTGCCAATTAGACTGGTTACAGTTTGTACCAATTAGACTGGTAACAGTTTGTACCAATTAGACTGGTTACAGTTTGTGCCAATTAGACTGGTTCAGTTTGTACCAATTAGACTGGTTACAGTTTGTACCAATTATAGCTGTTACAGTTTGTGCCAATTACACTGGTTACAGTTTGTGACAGTTGTGCCAATTAGAACTGGTTACAGTTTGTGCAATTACAACTGGTTACAGTTTTTGCCAATTACACTGGTTACCAGTATTTTGTGGCCAATTAGACTGGTTCCAGTTTTGTGCCAATTAACTGGTTACAGTTTGGTCCAATTAGACTGGTTACAGTTTTGTGCCAATTACACTGGTTACAGTTTGTGCCAATTACCCTGGTTACAAGTTGTACCAATTAGACTGGTTACAGTTTGTGCCAATTAACTTGGTTACAGTTTTTGTTGCGCAATTAAGACTGGTTACAGTTTGTACAATTAGACTGGTTACAGTTTGTGCCAATTACTTGGTTACCGTTTGTGCCAATTAACGTTTGTGCTATTACACTGGTTACAGTTTGTGCCAATTACACTGTTTACAGTTGTGCCAATTAACGACTGGTTACAGTTTGGTACCATTAGACTGGTTACATTTTGTGCCAATTGAGACTGTTTTACTTTGTACCAATTAGACTGGTTACAGTTTGTGCCACTTGGACTGGTTTACAGTTTGTACCAATTCACTCTGGTTACAGTTTGTGCAATTACACTGGTTACAGTTTGTAATTGTGCCAATTACACTGGTTACAGTTTGTGTCAATTACACTGGTTACAGTTTGTGTCAATTACACTGGTTACAGTTCGTACAGTTTGTGCCAATTACACTGGTTACTGTTGTGCCAATTAGACTGGTTACAGTTGTGCCAATTACACTGGTTACTGTTGTGCCAATTACACTGGTTACAGTCTGTGCCAATTACACTGGTTACATTCGTACAGTTTGTGCCATTACAACTGGTTAGAGTTTGTGCCAATTAGACTGGCTACACTTTGTGCCAATTACACTGGTTACAGTTTGTGCCAATTACACTGGTTACATTTTGTGCCAATTAGACTGGTTACAGTTTGTGCCAATTACACTGGTTACAGTTTGTGCCAATTACACTGGTACGTTGTGCCAATACATGGTTACAGTTTGTGCCAATTACACTGGTTACAGTGTTTTGCCAATTACACTGGTTACAGTTTGTGCCAATTACACTGGTTACAGTTTGTACATTTGTGCCAATTACACTGGTTTACAGTTTGTGCCAATTACACTGTACAGTTTGTTTGGCCAATTACACTGGTTACAGTTTTTCAGTTTTGTGCCAATTTCACTGGTTACAGTTTGGCCAATTACACTGGTTACAGTTTGTGCCAATTACACTGGTTTACAGTTTGTGCCAATTAGACTGGTACAGTTTGTGCCAATTACACTGGTTACAGTTTGTCCAATTACACTGGTTACAGTTTGTGCTCAATTACACTGGTTACAGTTTGGCACCATTCACGGTTACGTTTGTACCAATTAGACTGGTTACAGTTTGTGCCAATTAGACTGGGTTACGTTTGTGCCAATTACACTGGTTACAGTTTGCACCAATTAACACTGTTACAGTTTGACCAATTAGACTGGTTACAGTTTTGTGCCTTAGACTGGTTACAGTTTGTACCAATTAGACTGGTTACAGTTTTGTGCCAATTAAACGTTACAGTTTGTGCCAATTAGACTGGTTACAGTTTGTACCAATTAGACTGGTTACAGTTGTGCCAATTACTCTGGTTACAGTTTGTGCCAATTACACAGTTTGTGCCAATTACACTGGTTACAGTTTGTGCCAATTACACTGGTTTCAGTTTGTGCCAATTACACTGGTTACAGTTTGTACCAATTAGACTGGTTACAGTTTGTGCCAATTAGACTGGTTACAGTTTATATCAATTAGACTGGTTACAGTTTGTGCCAATTAGACTGGTTACAGTTTGTACTCAATTAGACTGGTTACAGTTTGCGCCAATTAGACTGGTTACAGTTTGTGCCAATTTCACTGGTTACAGTTGGTGCCAATTACACTGGTTACAGTTTGTGCCAATTACACTGGTTACAGTTTGCGCCA
>JAACNH010001757.1:33335-45835 GCA_019447015.1 Hymenochirus boettgeri | reverse complement strand
GATAGATAAAATTGATGATAGATAGATAGATAGATGATAGATAGATAGATAGATAGATAGATAGATAATAGATAGATAGATAGATAAAAGAGATGATAGATAGATAGATAGATAGACTAGATCGCTCGCTCGCTCCTGCTCGCTCGCTCCCTCCTCGCTGCTCCTCGCTAGCTCCCCTAGCTCACGCTCGCCTCGCTCGCTCGATCGCTCCTATATCCTCGCTCGCTCGCTGCCTGCTCGCTGCTCCTGCTCGCTCGCTCCCACCGCTGCCTCGCATGCTCGCTCGCTCGCTAGCTAGCTTCGTCCTCGTGCTCTCTCCGCCTCGCTCCCCGCTCTGCTCGCTCGCTCGCCTCCTCGCTCGCTAGCTCGCCTCGCTCCTCGCTCGCTCCTCGCTCGCTCGCTCCCACACTCCGAATTCTCGACTTCGTACCGCTGCTCGCTCATCCCCCGCTCCGCTCGCTCGCGCTCGCTGATCGCCCTCGTCCTAGACTCCGCTCGCTCGTCGCTCGCTCTCGCCTGCTCGCTCGCTCGCTCCCCGCCTGCCTCTGCTCGCTCGCTCGCTTGCTCGCCGCTCGCTCTCCTACCCGCTCCCGCTCGCTCTCTCGCTAGCTCGCTCCTCCTCGCTAGCTGGCGCTCGCCTCGCTCCTCGCCCGCTGCTCTCCGCGTGTCGCTCGCTCGCTCGCTCGCTCCGCTGCTCCTTCGCTCGCTCCTCCGCTCGCTCGTCCCCGCATCGCTCGCTCGCTCGCTCGCTCGCTCGCTCGCTCGCTCGCTCAGCTCGTCTGCTCTGCTCTCCTCTCGCGCTGCTCGCTCGCTCGCGCGCTCGCTCGCTCGTCGGCTACCCGCTCTCTCGCTGCGCTGGCTCGCTCGCTCGCTCCTCGCCTACGCTAGTCGCTCGCTCGCTCGCTGTCGCTGCTCGCTCGTCTCGCCCTCGCTCGTCGCTCGCTCCTGCTCGCTCGCTCGCTGCTCCTTCTCGCTCTGCTCGCTCCTCCGCTCCCCGCTCGCTCCTCACTGCCGCGTGCTTCCGCTCCTGTCGCTCGCTCTGCTCGCTCCTGCCTACTCGCTCGCTCGCTCGCGGCCTCGCTGTCCTGCTCGCTGCAGGCTCCCGCTCGCTACGCTTGCCTCTTCATCTCTCCGACTGCCTGCTTCGTCGCTCTCGTCCTCGCTCGCCTACGCGCGTTCGCCTCCTCGTTCTCCGTCCGTCGCTCTGCTCGCTCGCTCGCTCGCTCCGCTCGCTCGTGCTCGCTCGCTCGCTCGCTCGCTCGCTCGTCCGTCGCTCGCTCTCGCTCTCTCGCTCGCTGCCTCCTTCGCTCGTGCTCGCCTCCGCTCGCTCCGCCGCTACCTCGCTCGCTCGTCGTCGACTCGCCTCGCTCGCTCTCGCTCAGCTCCTCGCCTGCTTGCCCCTTTGCTCGCTCGCTTCGCTCGCCGTCGACTCTGCTGTCGCCGCTCGCCTCGCTCGCTCCCCTGACCGCTGCTCCGCTAGCCGCTCGCTCGCTCCCGCTCGCTCGCTCGCTCGCTCGCTCGCTCGCCTGCTCGCTCCTCGCTCGCTGCGCTCGCGGGCTGGGGGGCCGGGCGGGCGCGCTCTCGCTGGCTGGCTGGATCCGATTGCCGGTGGGCGGGGCAGGCCGAGCTCCCGGATGGTGGATAGCTGGGCGGGGGGCGGACGGACTGCCGGACAGACGACAGATTGGATAGGTAGGTAGATATCGATCGATCGATAGCTAGGTTAGATTAATACAACATCTATAAATAGATGGATATGCTGATAGATATATATGATAGGTAACTAGAATAATAATGGCTAGCTTCGCGGAGCCGGCGAGAGAGCAAGCAGAATCAGCGAGCGAGCAGTCACTAGCGAGCGACGGACGTCGCAGCGCAACGAGAGAGCGAGCAGACTAGAGCACCGTCGACGCGCGCGCGCCGCGCGCGCAGCGGCGCGCGTCCGCTCGCGGCGCCAGCCGTCGCCGCGCGCGCGCGCGGCGCCGTAGCAGCGCCGCCCGCGCCGTCGCGGAGAGGCGCCGTCGCGAGAGACGCCGCCCTCTAGCTAGAAGTAGCGCGAGAGAGCAGTAGAGAGGGTAGACCAGCGAGAGCGCGAGAGACACGAGACGACTAGAGAGTAGAGAGAGAGAAGTAGAGTGAGAGAGAGAGAGAGTGAGAGAGAGAGATATTGCTTTATAATCCTGCCATTCTCTTCTCAAATTCCCTTCACGAGCTGCAAAGGTTTTTTTTTGCGCTGTGCTGTGACCCTAGATACATTATAATTTGTATCATGTAACCAGGATGGATAGATACAATGTATCAGTACAATATCCTGTAACAGGCTGGATAGATACAATCGTATCAGTACAAATTCCTGTAACCAGACTGGGTAATACAATGTATCAGTACAATATCCTGTAACCAGATGGGTACAATGTATCAGTACAATATCCTGTAACCAGGATGGATAGATACAATGTATCAGTACAATATCCTGTAACCAGTGGATACAATGTATCAGTACAATATCCTGTAACCAGGCTGGTAGATACAATGTATCATAGTACAATATCTGTAACCAGGATGGATAGATACAATGTTCTAGTACAATATCCTGTAACCAGCTGGATAGATACAATGTATCAGTACAATATCCTGTAACCAGGCTGGGTAGATACAAGTATCAGTACAATATCCTGTAACCAGGCTGGATACAATGTATCAGTACAATATCCTGTAACCAGGCTGGGTAGATACAATGTATCAGTACAATATCCTGTAACCAGGCTGGGTAGATACAATGTATCAGTACAATATCCTGTAACCGGGCTGGATAGATACAATGTATCAGTACAATATCCTGTAACCAGGCTGGGTAGATACAATGTATCAGTACAATACCTGTAACCAGGCTGGATAGATACAATGTATCAGTCACAATATCCTGTAACCAGGTCTGGGTAGATACAATGTATCATGACAATCCTGTAACCAGGTGGATAGATACAATGTATCAGTACAATATCCTGTAACCAGGCTGGATACAATGTATCAGTACAATATCCTGTAACCAGGCTGGATACAATGTATCAGTACAATATCCTGTAACCAGGCTGGATACAATGTATCAGTACAATATCCTGTAACCAGGGCTGATACAATGTACAGTACAATCTCCTGTAACCAGGAGGGGTGGTATATACAATGTATCAGTACAATATCCTGTAACCAGGCTGGGTAGATACAATGTATCAGTACAATATCCTGTAACAAGACTGGATACAATGTATCAGTACAATATCCTGTAACCAGGATGGATAGATACAATGTATCAGTACAATATCCTGTAACCAGACTGGGTACAATGTATCAGTACATATCCTGTAACCAGGATGTGTAGATCAACGAATCAGTACAATATCCTGTAACCAGACTGGGTAAATACAATGTATCAGTACAATATCCTGTACACCAGACTGGGTACAATTTATCAGTACAATATCCTGTAACCAGGATGGATAGATACAATGTATCAGTACAATATCCTGTAACCAAACTGATCAATGTATCAGTACAATATCTGTAACCAGGATGGATATAACAATGTATCAGTACAATATCCTGTAACCAGGATGGATAGATACAAGTATCAGTACAATATCCTGTAACCAGACTGGGTAAATACAATGTATCAGTACAATATCCTGTAACCAGACTGGGTACAATGTATCAGTACAATATCCTGTAACCAGGATGGATAGATACAATGTATCAGTACAATATCCTGTAACCAGACTGGATACAATGTATCAGTACAATATCCTGTAACCAGGCTGGGTAGATACATGTATCAGTACAAATGCTGTAACAGCTGGATATCAATGTATCAGTACAATATCCTGTAACCAGGCTGGATAGATACAATGTATCAGTACAATATCCTGTAACCAGGCTGGGTAGATACAATGTATCAGTACAATATCCTGTAACCAGGCTGGGTAGATACAATGTATCAGTACAATATCCTGTAACCAGGCTGGATAGATACAATGTATCAGTCACAATATCCTGTAACCAGGCTGGATACAATGTATCAGTACAATATCCTGTAACCAGGCTGGGTAGATACAATGTATCAGTACAATATCCTGTAACAGGCTGGTAGATACAATGTATCATACATATCCTGTAACCAGGCTGGATAGATACAATGTATCAGTACAATATCCTGTAACCAGGCTGGGTAGATACAATGTATCAGTACAATATCCTGTAACCAGGCTGGATAGATACAATGTATCAGTACAATATCCTGTAACCAGGCTGGGTAGATACAATGTATCAGTACAATATCCTGTAACCAGGCTGGATAGTATACAATGTATCAGTACAATATCCTGTAACCAGGCTGGGTAGATACAATGTATCAGTACAATCCTGTAACCGGCTGGATAATACAATTATAGTACATATCCTGTAACCGCACTGGGTACAATTGTATCAGTACAATATCCTGTAACCAGGCTGGGTAGATACAATGTATCAGTACAATATCCTGTAACCAGGCTGGGTACATACAATGTATCAGTACAATATCCCTTAACCAGGCTGGGTAGATACAATGTATCAGTACAATATCCTGTAACCAGACTGGGTACAATGTATCAGTACAATATCCTGTAACCAGGGTAGATACGCAGTAAAACTGTCGAGCAGACTGATACAATGATCAGTACAATATCCTGTAACCAGGATGGATACAATGTATCAGTAAAATATCCTGTAACCAGGACTGGGTACAATGTATCGTATAAAACAATCTCCGTAACCAGGCTGGGTAGATACAATGTATCAGTACAATATCCTGTAACAGGCTGGATAGATACAATGTATCAGTACAATATCCTGTAACCAGGCTGGGTAGATCAATGTATCAGTACAATTCCTGTAACCAGGCTGGATAATACAATGTATCAGTACAATATCCTGTAACCAGCTGGTAGTATACAATGTATCAGTACAATATCTGTAACCAGGCTGGATAGATACAATGTATCAGTACAATATCCTGTAACCAGGCTGGGAGATACAATGTATCATACAATTCCGTAACCGGGCTGTATAGATCAATGTATCAGTACAATATCCGTACAGATGGGTACATGTATCAGTACAATATCCTGTAACCAGGCTGGGATAACAATGTATCAGTACAATATCCTGTAACCAGGCTGGGTACATATGTATCAGTACAATATCCTGTAAACCAGGCTGGGTAGATACAATGTATCAGTACAATATCCTGTAACCAGACTGGGAACAATGTATCAGTACAATATCCTGTAACCAGGATGGATAGATACAATGTATCAGTACAATATCCTGTAACCAGGATGGATACAATGTATCAGTACAATATCCTGTAACCAGACTGGGTACAATGTATCAGTACAATATCCTGTAACCAGGCTAGGTAGGTACAATGTATCAGTACAATATCCTGTAACCAGGCTGGGTACATACAATGTATCAGTACAATATCCCGTAACCAGGCTGGGTAGATACAATGTATCAGTACAATATCTGTACCTACTGGTACAATGTATCAGTACAATATCCTGTAACCAGATGGTAGATACATGTATCAGTACAATATCCTGTAAACCAGGACTGGATAGATACAATGTATCAGTACAATATCCTGTAACAGACTGGATACAATGTATCATACAATATCCTGAACCAGGATGGATAGATACAATGTATCAGTTAACATATCCTGTAACCAGACGGGTACAATGTATCAGTACAATATCCTGTAACAGGATGGATAGATACAATATCAGTACAATATCCTGTAACCAGACTGGGTAATACAATGTATCAGTACAATATCTGTAACCAGATGGTACAATGTATCAGTACAATATCCTGTAACCAGGATGGATAGATACAATGTATCAGTACAATATCCTTAAACCAGACTGGATACAATGTATCAGTTACAATATCATGTAACCAGGATGGATAGATACAATGTATCAGTACAATATCCTGTAACCAGGATGGATAGATACAACGTATCAGTACAATATCCTGTAACCAGACTGGGTAAATACAATGTATCAGTACAATATCTGTAACCAGACTGGGTACAATGTATCAGTACAATATCCTGTAACCAGGATGGAAGATACAATGTATCAGTACAATATCCTGAACCAGACTGGATACAATGTATCAGTACAATATCCTGTAACCAGGCTGGTAGATACAATGTATCAGTACAATATCCTGTAACCAGGCTGGATACAATGTATCAGTACAATATCCTGTAACCAGACTGGGTACAATGTCTCAGTACAATATCCTGTAACCAGACTGGGTACAATGTATCAGTACAATATCCTGTAACCAGGATGGATAGATACAATGTATCAGTACAATATCCTGTAACCAGACTGGGTACAATGTATCAGTACAATATCCTGTAACCAGGATGGATAGATACAACGAATCAGTACAATATCCTGTAACCAGGATGGATAGATAAAATGAATCAGTACAATATCCTGTAACCAGACTGGATAGATACAATGTATCAGTACAATATCCTGTACCAGGATGGATAGATACAATGTATCAGTACAATATCCTGAACCAGGATGGATAGATACAACGAATCAGTACAATATCCTGTAACCAGACTGGGTACAATGTTTCAGTACAATATCCTGTAACCAGGCTGGAAAGATACAATGTATCAGTACAATATCCTGTAATCAGGCTGGGTAGATACAATGTATCAGTACAATATCCTGTAACCAGGCTGGATACAATGTATCAGTACAATATCCTTTAACCAGACTGGATACAATGTATCAGTACAATATCCTGTAACCAGAGTGGATACAATGTATCAGTACAATATCCTGTAACCAGACTGGGTACAATGTATCAGTACAATATCCTGTAACCAGACTGGATACAATGTATCAGTACAATTCCTGTAACAGGCTGGATACATGTATCTACAAATCCCTGTAACCAAGTGGATACATGTACTCAGTACAATATCCTGTAACCAGGCTGGGTACATACAATGTATCAGTACAATATCCTGTAACCAGACTGGATACAATTTATCAGTACAATATCCTGTAACCAGACTGGATACAATGTATCAGTACAATATCCTGTGACCAGACTGGATACAATGTATCAGTACAATATCCTGTAACCAGACTGGATACAATGTATCAGTACAATATCCTGTAACCAGATTGGATACAATGTATCAGTACAATATCCTGTAACCAGGATGGATACAATGTATCAGTACAAAATCCAGTAACCAGGATGGATACAATGTATCAGTACAATATCCTGTAACCAGACTGGATACAATGTATCAGTACAATATCCTGTAACCAGACTGGATACAATGTATCAGTACAATATCCTGTAACCAGACTGGATACAATGTATCAGTACAATATCCTGTAACCAGGCTGGATACAATGTATAAGGTTGAGCTGCTGTGAGAGGAAAGGGGGAGGCAGAGCATCTTTACCATCAGTCAACACCCCAATTTGCTCAGTCACTGTGAATCCCAGCTGGGCTGCCTGAGATGAAGCTCTGTGAGCGGTGTCAGCCCCCCCCCCCTCCCTAATCCTCCTACTAATGGATCGGACAGAGGAAGCGGTTACCTGGCAGGGCAAACAGGTCGATGGCCCAACGAATGTCACCCAGGTCACTCTGTGCCCCCCTCACCCAGCTCTGGCTTATGTTCTTTGCAGACAGTGTCCTTGTCATTAACACTGACACCTGTCAGGTGCCCAGTGCCCAGTATACATTGTGTTTTCTCATGTACCCACTCACCCACTGCTCCACTCACCCACCCACCCATGCTCCACTCACCCACCCACTGATCCACTCACCCACCCACTGCTCCACTTACTCACTTACTGCTCCACCACCCACTGCTCCACTCACCCACTGCTCCACTTACCCACTGCTCCACTCACCCACTGCTCCACTCACCCACTGCTCCCTCATCCTTTGCTCCACTTACCCACTGCTCCACTCACCCACCCACTGCTCCACCCATCCACCCACCCACTGCTCCACTCACCTACTGCTCCACTTACCCACTGCTCCACTCACCCACTGCTCCACCCACCCCCGCTCCACTCACCCACTGCTCCACTCACCCGCTCCACTCATCCTCTGCTCCACGTACCCACTGCTCCACCTTACCCACTGCTCTACTTACCCACTGCTCCACTCACCCACTGCTCCACTCACTTACTGTCTCCACTCACCCACTGCTCCACTACCCACTGTTCTACTCACACCACTGCAACACTTACTGCTCCTCTCATCCACTGACTTACCAATGAAATCACCCCGGTCACTGTTTAATTAACTTGCTCACTTTACCCCAAACACCAGCCTCCCCTCTCTTCACATACATTCACTAACCTACCTATCTCCTTCTCAGCCCCTCTGTCATCTACCTGTTATTTCTCTGTCTGTCCAGGTATCTGTCTGATCTGTCCCCTTGTTCTCTCTTTCTTTCAGTCTCTCCCTCCCAGTCCATCTCTTTCCTCTGCCTTTTCCTCCTCCTCACCCCTCCGATCCTTCTCCCTCTCCAGTTAATTACTAGTAGCTAAACTCATTCGACAAATATTTTGAAAGTTTTCTGAGTCCCATTGAGTGAAGATCTTTACATGGTAGATAAACTTGTGGGACTGCTCCAAGCACTTGCCAAGGAACCAGCAGAACAACAGATGATTACTTATCAAACACCCATTGATTGCTTACATGGGCAGAGACAAGTGGAGTCCCTAGACAAAAGGGTAGGTAGAGGTCACCCACAACCTGTGCCTGGGTCTGGATTCCTGCAATAAACCACATTCAATGGCACCTTACTTGTTGAGCTGGGTGAGGGCAGGCAAGGGGTTAAATCAGGGGCACGACACTTGAGCCCCATTAGAAAATGTACCAGACCACACTGGAAAATAACACAGGCATCTTAATACACATGGGTGGAAAGGGCAAACCACTTCTAATAGTACGCACCATCTAATGCACGCGCACTGACACAACTCACCACATACAAGAAAGACTACAAAAATATCTACACACATCGATCAGCATCCACATCTATCTACTATCATCAGCATCTATCTCCATCTATCACCATCCTCCTCTATCATCTATCTACGAGCATCATCATCATCATACACCACCTACACAGCTACTACCATCATCTACATCTATCTACATCACCGAGTCACATCATCACAGCCACCACACACTACATCACCATACCATCCCCAAACACGCTATCTACACTATCATCATCTACATGCTATCTATCACATCAGCATCTATCTACAGCATACTACTACTATCTATCTATATCTCATTATCTATCATCTATCATCTATCTCACGTGCTATCTATCTACACTATCTATCTTCACAGCTATCTATCTATCATCTATCATCATCGTACTAGAGAGCTACATCTATCATCATCTATCGATCACCACCACAAAAAATATATATCATCTACGTGCTATCATCTATCTATCATTCTATCCATCTATCTATTGATCTAGTCTATCTATGCTATCTATCTACGATCGAGTCGATCTACATACTACCGATCTACCACATCAGCACTAGCACAGCGATCGACGCGCTCTATATATCTATCTAGTCGATCTATCTATCTATCTATCTATCTATCTATCTATCTATCTATCTAGATATATCGATCTATCTATCTATCTATCATCTATCTATCTATCTATCTATCTATCTATCTATCTATCTATCTATCTATCTATCTTTCTATCTGATCTCTCTATATTATCTATCTAGATATAATTTCTTTCTAGAAACCCTGTAACTCCTATGAGCATAGCTGATCCTTTCCCCAGGGCCCCCAGTTCCTTGTCTAGGGGTCTGCAGGCCCACTGTAAAGTGCTAGGTTATATGTTCAGTTAGAGAAGGCTTCAGACTGAAACCCTATCAAGGTCGATCGATAGGATGAACTTGTATAGTGGAATTGGGGATGGAAGATTTTCCTGGGCAGAGGAATAACAGTGTAGAACTAAAGGATTTTGTATGTTATCAGGTCTCTCTAAGTAGTATTGTAATGGTAATCTCTATCTATATAATATACTGTATTTATCTCTCTATACGATATACTGTATTTATTATCTCTCTATATGATATACTGTATTTATTATCTATCTATATGATATACTGTATTTATCTCTCTATATGATATACTGTATTTATTATCTATCTATATGATATACTGTATTTATCTCTCTATATGATATATTGTATTTATTATCTATCTATATGATATACTGTATTTATCTCTCTATATGATATACTGTATTTATTATCTATCTATATGATCACTGTATTATTATCTATCTATATGTAGACTTATTTATATCTATTTAGATGACTGTATTTATTATCTATCTCTATTGATATACGTATTATCTATTATCTATCTAATAGATATACTGATATTTATCTCTATATGATATACTGTATTTATCTCTCTATATGATATACTGTATTTTATTATCTATATGATTACTGTATTTATTATCTACTCTATATAATATACTGTATTTATCTCTCTATTGATGATACTGTATTTATTATCTATTTGATATACTGTATTTATATATCTATCTATAAGATATACTGTATTTACTCTCTAATATGATAACTGTATTATTACTATATGATATCTGTATTTATTATCTTCTTATATACTGTATTATCTATATGTATATACTGTATTTATTTCTTCTATATGATATACGTTAATATTTATTATCTACTTCTATATAAGTATTATCTATCTATAGATTACTGATTATTCTTCTATAGATATACTGATTATTTATCTAATGATATACTGGTATTTATCTCTCTATATGATATACTGTAATTTATTATCTATATCTATATGATATACTGTATTTATCTCTCTATATGATACTGTATTTATTATCTATCTATGATAGTATTCAGATATATATACTGTTTTTTATCTCTCTATATGATATACTGTATTTATTATCTATCTATATGTAGACTGTATTTATTATCTATCTATATATAGACTGTATTTATTATCTTATATTATATACTGTATTTATTATCTATCTATATGAATACTGTATCTTTATATTCTATCTATATAGATATACTGATTTATGCTCTTATATGATATACTGTATTTATCTCTCTATCATGATATACTGTATTATTATCTATATGATATACTGTATTTATTATCTATCTATATAATATACTGTATTTATCTCTCTTTATATACTTATTTTTATCTATATGATATACTGTATTTATTATCTATCTATATAATATACTGTATTTATTATCTATATGATATACTGTATTTATTATCTATCTATATAATATACTGTATTTATTATCTATCTATATGATATACTGTATTTATTATCTATCTATATGATATACTGTATTTATCTATCTATATGATATACTGTATTTATTATCTATATGATATACTGTATTTATTATCTATCTATATAATATACTGTATTTATCTCTCTATGATATACTGTATTTATTATCTCTATATATAATATACTGTATTTATCTCTCTATATGATATACTGTATTTATTATCTCTCTGTATAATATACTGTATTTATCTCTCTATATGATATACTGTATTTATTGTCTATATGATATACTATATTTATTATCTATCTATATGATACACTGTATTATCTATCTATAGGATATACTGTATTTATTATCTATCTATATGATATACTGTATTTATTATTTATCTATATGATATACTGTATTTATTATCTATCTATATGATTTACTATATTTATTATCTACACTGTATTATCTATCTATATGATGTACTGTATTTATCTCTCTATAGGATATACTGTATTTATTATCTATATGATATACTGTATTTATTATCTTACTATATGATATACTGTATTTATTATCTATCTATATGATATACTGTATTTATTATCTATCTTTATAATATACTGTATTTCTCTCTATATGATATACTGTATTTATTATCTATATGATATACTGTATTTATTATCTATCTATATAATATACTGTATTTATCTCTCTATGATATACTGTATTTATTATCTCTCTATATAATATACTGTATTTATCTCTCTATATGGTATACTGTATTTATTATCTCTCTATATAATATACTGTATTTATCTCTCTATATGATATACTGTATTTATTATCTATATGATATACTGTATTAATTATCTATCTATATGATATACTGTATTTATTATCTATATGATATACTGTATTTATTATCTATCTATATGATATACTATATTTATTATCTATCTATATGATACACTGTATTATCTATCTATAGGATATACTGTATTTATTATCTATCTATATGATATACTGTATTTATTA
>JAACNH010001757.1:0-33104 GCA_019447015.1 Hymenochirus boettgeri | reverse complement strand
TTAGTCCTTCTCGCCATCCAGAGCGAGGAGCGAGCGAGGAGCGAGCGTGCGGCGACGAGCAGGAGAGCGACCGACCGAGTGAGCGAGCCGAGCGAGCGAGCGAGCCAGCCAGCCAGCCGCAGAGAGCGTGGAGCGGGGAGCGAGCGAGCGAGCAGAGAGCGACAGCGAGCGAGCGGCAAGCGAGCAGCGACGAGCGAGCGAGCGAGCGAGCGAGCGAGCGAGCGAGCGAGCGAGCAGGGAGGAGCAGCGAGCAAGCGAGCGAGCGACGGGCGAGGATCGAGCTAGCGAGCTCGCGATCAGCGATCGAGCGAGCGAGGGCATCGAGGCCGTCGAGAAGCGAGCGAGGAGAGAGCGAGCAGCGACGAGCTACGAGCCAGCCACAAAAAAAGGAGAGGAGTGAGCGAAGGGCGAGCGAGGCGAGCGATCGAGGAGCGATCATCTAGCGAGGAGCGAGAGAGCGAGCAGCGAGCGAGTCGACGCGAGCGAGCGAGCGAGTATGAGAACGAGCGAGCGATCGAGCGAGCGAGCGAGGGGGCGAGCTGAAAAGCGAGCGAGCTATCGATCGGGCCGGCGAGGGAGCGATCGATCGATGAGATCTATCGATCTAGTCTATCTAGCTATAGATCTATCTATCTAGATATTATCTAGCTGATCTAGGATCTATCATCTATCTATCTGATCGAAGCGATCTATCATGAGCTATGCGATCGATCTAGTTCGATCTTTCGAGTCTGATCTCTAATAAGTATCTATCTAGATATAATTCTTTCGAGGAAAACCCTGTAACTCCTATGAGCATAGCTGATCCTTTCCCCAGGGCCCAGTTCCTTGTCTCGGGGTCTGCAGGCCACTGTAAAGTGCTAGGTTTAATGTCAGTGTAGGAGAAGGCTTCGACTGAAACCCTATCAAGGTCGATGATAGGATGAACTTGTTATAGTGGAATTGGGGATGAAGATTTTCTGGGCCAGAGGAATAACAGTGTAGAACAGGATTTGTATGTTATAGTCTATATAAGTGTATTGTATGGTATCTCTATCTATATAATATACTGTATTTATCTCTCTATACGATATACTGTATTTATTATCTCTCTATATGATATACGTATTTTATTAATCTATTATGATATACTGTATTTATTCTCTCTATATGCTATACGGTATTTATGCTCTATCTATATGCTAACTGTTATTTATCTCTTATATGATATATGTATTTAATCTATCTTATATGATATTATCTGTATTTATCTTCATATGATATACTGATTTATTAGCTATCTATATGATAGGACGTAGTTATTATCTATCTATATGAGAAGGAACTGTATTTATATCTATTTGATAGACGGTATTTAATTATCTATTCTATGACTCTACTGTATTCTTATCTCTCTATATAAGATACTGGATATCTCTCTAAGATATACTGTATTTATCTCTCTATATGAGATACTGTATTTATTATTATATGATATACGGGATTTATTTATCTATCTAAGAAGATACTGTATTTAATATTATATATGATATACTGTATTATTATCTATGTGATATACTGTATTATTATCTATTCTATCTAATATACTGTATTGATCTCTCTAGATTGATATACGTATTTCTTATCGTCTATGATATACTGTATTTATTATCTCTCATAGACTGTATATCTCTATGATAGACTGTATTATTATCTATCTATATGATATACCGGTACTATATTTATTTCTATATATTATGATACACTGTATTAGCTATCTAAGGATATAGGTATTTATTATTAATCTTATATGATATCTGTATTATGATTTATCTATATGAATTACGGTCTTTATCTCTCTATATGAATTATGTATGTATTATCTATCTATATGAATACTGTATTACTCTCTATATGATATACTGTATTATTTATATCTATATGATTTTTTGTTATACTGTTTTTATCTCTCTATATGATAACTGTATTTATTATCTATCTATATGATGACTGTATTTATTATCTATCTATATGATAGACTTGTATTGATATCTATATGGGATATACGGTATTTATTATCATCTATATGATATACTGTATTTATTAGCTATCTATATAATATACTGTATTATCTCTTATAGATATATGTATTATCTCTCTTATGAGTTTATACTGTATTTTATTATCTATATGAGATACGGTATTTCTTATCTATTATATAAGTACTGTATGTATCTCTCTATATGATATACTGTAGTTATTATCTATGATTAACTGTATTTATTATATCGATATAATATACTGTATTTAGATCTATATGTATACTGAATTTATTATCTACTATATAATATACGTGTATTTATTATCTATCTATCGATCGTACTGTATTTATATATCTATGATATATACTGTATTATAATCTATCCATATGTATACTGTATTTATTAATCTATATGTATACTGTATTTATTATTATCAATAATATACTGTATTTATCTCTCTATGATATTACTGGTGTAGTTATTTCTCTATTTAATATACTGTATATATCTTCTATTATGATATACTGTATTTATTATCTCTCTGTATATATACTGTATTTATCCATCTATATATGATATCTGTATTTAGGTCTATATGATATACTATAATTTATTATATACTATATGAGACACTGTTTATCTATCTAAGGATATAATGTATTATTATCTATCTATATGATATACTGTATTATTATTTATATATATGATATACGTATTTATTATCTGATCTATATGATGATATATTATTATCTAAACGGTATTATATATCTAATGATGTACTGTATCTTATCTCTCTAGAGGATAATAATGTATTTTATTATCTATATGATATACGTATTATTATCATCTATATAATATTACTGTATTAATTATCTATCTATTGATATACTGTTTATTTATTATCTATATTATAATATAACTGTAGTTAATCTCTCTATATGACTATAACTGTATGTTATTATCTATATGATATACTGGTATTTATTATTATCTTATAATATTACTGTATTTATCTCTCTATGATATACTGTATTTATTATCTCTCTATATAATTATACGTATTATCTCTCTATATGGTATATACTGGAGTTATTTCTCTCCTATAAATATACTGTATTTATCTCTCTATAGGATATACGTATTATTAGCTATATGTATACTGTATTCATTATCTATCTATATGATATACTGTATTTATTATCATATGAGATACTGTATTTATATCTATCTATATGATATACTATATTTATTATCTATCATATGATACACTGTATTATCTATTATTAGGATATTACTGTATTTATTATCTATCGATATGATTATACTGTATTTATTATTATCTATCTGATTATACGTATTTATTATCTATCTATATTGATATACTATATTTATTTCTATCTATATGATACACTGTATTATCTATCTATATATGTACTTTATTTATTATCTATCTATATGATATACTGTAACTTTTTAGGCTCTCATATGATATACGGTATTTATTATATATCTATATGATAACTGTATTATCTCTCTATTGATATACTGTATTTATTATCTCTCTACTATGATATACTGTATTTATTATCTTCTATATGATATACTGTGGTTTATTATCTATCTATATGATAACTTGTATTTATTATCTATTCTATATAATATACGGTATGTATTATCTATATATATAATATACTGGATTTATTACTATCTATATGATAGACTGTTATGATCTCTATATGGAATACGGTATTATTTATCTCCATATGATTATACTGTATTTATTATCTATGCTATAGGATATACTGTATTATTATCTCTCTATATGATATACTGTATGAGATCATCTCTCGATGATACTGTATTTATTATGTTCTATATACAATGTGTGCAGGTGCCAGTCTGTACAATTTATGATGTAATCCTCTCTAGATGTGAGTGTAGATGACTTTACCTATCTGGGTGTCTGATGAAAATGATCAGCAGTCATTGAGGACCAGCTCCAGGAGGAAAGGGTGGAGGGCAGGGGGTATTATGCCAGGTTGGTAGGGCAGTTAATCCATGTGGTTGGTATATCTGTAAATCTGGGACCTTCCTCAGCTCACAGTGTTGAAACAGCCTGACCTATTCTTGTCCCCTGGCCAGGAAGCACTAAGTGGAAGCTCAGAAAACAGGTCCCCAGACCTGTACAGCCCAACACACCCAATTCCCTGCTCTCTAGGAAACATCTTCCGATCCAGAACTGACTGTCTGTGGGTCCCCTTGTAGACAGAGTACCAGTTCACTCACATAGGATCTCATCATGTGCACAAAGGAGATTTATTGGACAAGCGGTTCGATGGAGATTTTGCCTTGTACAACCAGATATTCAAGACTCAAATCTGGTTAACCAGAGGGTCAGTTAGCCTCTAATGGCTATAATCTCATGGAATGAATGGGAAGCCCAATAGATATATGTGTATTATCGTACAGATAGCACTGCCTGTATAACAGATACAAGTACAATGCACTGCTACATATTATACCAGACTGTCCTGCACAATGATAAAATGTTATTATCAGCCTGTCTGCACACTATACAATGTATATAATCCAGCCTGCCCTGCAAAACTGATACAATGTTATCTAAAACCAGCCGTCCTGCACACTGATACAACGTATATTTTCCAGCATGTCTGCCACACGGATTTACAATGTATATTATCCAGCCTGTCCTGCACACCGATACAATGTATATAACCAGCCTGTCCTGCACACTGATACAATGTATATTATCCAGCCTGGTCTGCACACTGATACAATGTATATAATCCAGCCTGTCCTGCACACTGATACAATGTATATTATCCAGCCTGTCCTGCACACCGATACAATGTATATAATCCAGCCTGTCCAGCACACCGATACAATGTATATAACCAGCCTGTCCTGCACACTGATACAATGTATATTATCCAGCCTGTCCTGTACACTGATACAATGTATATTATCCGGCCTGTCCTGCACACTGATACAATGTATATAATCCAGCCTGTCCTGCACACTGATACAATGTATTTTATCCAGCCTGTCCTGCACACTGATACAATGTATATAACCAGCCTGTCCTGCACACTGATACAATGTATATAATAATCGCGGCCGTGTGCCTGGGCGTCTCCCACTGATCACTGTGTATATGTATACCACCCTGTCCTGCGTCTCTCCTCTACCTGGGATAGCAATGTATAAATCCGCGACTCCTGCTCTCCTCTCTCTCAAGGATCAATTATAGAGACAGTTGCGTCTGGTAATGCCACTGATACAATTTATTAACATCGCAGCCTGTCTCTGACCTGATACATCATAAATCCATCTAGCCCGCCACAGGCCTTAGTCAATTTATATTGAATCCGCGAGCCCGCCTGCTCACGGTTACAAAGTATAATGACAGACGGCTAGCCCAACCAGCATGCCCTAACACAATCTATATTATCCAGCTAGCCCAGCCGCATGCACTGTACAGATTTGCTATATATCCCTAGCCCCGTCAGTCATGCCCTGATACATTTGTATTATCTAAGCTGCCCGCCCAGTCTTCACTGAGGTACAATATTGGGTATTAGTCCCTCAGCCGCACAGCGCGAGCGATACCCTGATCAATCTCCTTTGTTATAAACCTCCTCTTTTATCGCACTAGCCCTGCCATATGACACTGAACATACCTATGCGTGATACATGCCACTAAGAAACCCGCGGAAATTTCTATCTCTGGTACCTGTTCCGGTATAACTGTTCCCTGAGCTGAGCTGTACCTTATATGTGAACTGTCTGTTCTGTAAACTTATACTGTACGGTAACCGGTTACTGTGTGAACGGTACCGGGTATCGTACCTGATCTGTACCTAGTATCTAGTAACTACCTTGTAGCTGTACGTTTACTGTACTGTACCTGGTATCTGGTCTGTACCTGTACTGTATCTGTACTGTTTCGTACCTATATCTGTAATCTCTACCCTCTACTTTACCTGTACCCGTACCTTACGGTACCTGTAGCTGTAACTGGTATCTTTACTGTACTGAACTGTCTCTGTACCTGGATATCTTTTTCTTACCTGTAGCTGTTATCTGGCCTGACGCGGTAGCTTTACCTGTACTGTCTCTAACTACCTGTATCTTGTCTGTCCTGACTGTATCTGTCTTGTAGACTTGGTTATCTATACTGTACCTATCCTGAACTGTAACTGTATCTGTACCTGAAACTTTATCTGTACGTAACTGTATCTGTAGCCTGTGCGTGTCTGTACCTGTATAATGTGTCCCTTCACCTGTATCTGTAACCTGTAAACTGTTATATTTACCTGTAATCTTTACCTCACCTGTAAACTCGTAACCTGTATCTGTATCTGACCTGGATCGATACCTGTAACTTTATCTGTACCTGTACTGTACCTTAACGGTAACTGTATCTGTAACTGTATCTGTACTGTATCTGTACCTGTAACTCGTAGCTGTACCTGTATCTGTACCTTTATCTGTACCTGAGTCAGTGCGCCTTCAGCTCCGTAAACGCCGCGTCCCGTGAATATAATGTCTGGGTTGTAGTTGGGGGTTAACTCTTTAAACTCTCCTAGTTCTGTGATCTTTCCCATCGTGCTGCCATCTGCCACTTATCTTTTCTGCCCAGGGTCTTCTCAGCCCACGTTTGGGTGATGAACTGCGTGTAAGCCAGGGGGGTGGAGTTTCTTGGGGGTCTCCTCTTCCAGGTCCCCCCCCCCCTCTCCTCCCGGGGCACAACCTGGCCAGTGGTCGCCACCCAGTAGTATTTCTGCTTCAACACGAGGAAAGTCGAGTCCGAACCAACAGCCGCCCTCTGGCGTCCCGGAAGACCATACATGATAAAGGGATAAGGTTTGCAGCTCCACGGGAGCGCCCCCCCGTCCTGGTCCCCCCTAGTCCAGCCACTACCAGGCGCTTGGGGGGCGATCACTGGTTGGCAGCTGCCTTCCACGTCGTTTCCTCTCTTCTCCCGGGCTCACTGACACAGCCAGGTTGGGACTGGGACGAAATTAAAGGGCAATAAGGGGATTGGACCAGAGAGAAAAGCCATGGACAATCTCTGCCTTAAAGGCTTTTATTATAGAGAGCGGAGCCTGCCTGGGATTGGCTGGGGCAGACAATAAGCTCATGAGGATTTAACCCTAGATACACACCAAGGGGGAGGGGGGGGGGGAGTTTATAGCCTTAAACTTCTACAACTTGGAAAGTGGACGAAGATAAAGATATACAAGATATACATAATAAGTCGTATTTCTACACCAACATTCCATCTCTTAGAGATCTAGAAGAGATTTCACATTATCTCCTTATCTCTAATCTATCCATCTATCCATCTATCTATCTATCTATCTACTAGCATCTCTCTAATCTATCGATCTATCTAAATCGATCTAGCTATCTATCTATCGTCTACATATCTATCTATCTATCTACTATCTGTATCTATCTATCTATCTGTCGAGCTATCTATTCTCTATCTTTCTATCAAATATCTATCTATCTATCTATATATATCTTACTATCTATCTATCATATTTCTACTAATCTATCATCTCTCTATCTATCTATCTATCTAACTATCTATTACTATCTATCTATCTAATCTATCTTCTATTATCTATCTATACATCTATACTATGATCTATCTATCTAGCTATCTATCTAGCTATCTATCATCTATCGATCATCGTATCGATTGATCTATCTATTATCTATCTATCATTTAATAACCTTATCTATCGATCTATACTATTCTCTAATCGTTCTATCTAATCTATCTATCTATGTCTACTATCATCGATCAGTATCTATCTACTATCCTTCTTATCATCTATCTATCTATCATCTATCGTCTATCTATCTATCTAGCTATCTATCTATTAATCTATCTACTATCTATCTTCTAACTATCTATCTATCTATCCTATCATCGATGCTATCATCTTCCATCTCATCCTATATTCTTTAGCTAGCTATATCTCTATTTCTAGTCTATTATCCATCTATCTATCTATCTAATCCTATCTATCTATCTATTAGAGTCATCTATCTAACGTCTTCCTATTCAGCTATTTATCTCGGTCTATCTATCTACTATCTATCTATCATCTTCTACATCTATCGATCATCTCATTTGTCCTATCTATCTATCCTATCTATCTAATCCTGTCTATCTATCTATCAGCATCTATTCTTTCCATGCGTCCCCGCCTGTCTGTCCGTCTACGTCTCTCTATCTAGCTATCTTCTATAATCCATCTAGGCTAGCTATTAAAACTATCATATCTATTCTCATTCTATCTATCGATCTGTTCTATCATCTACTCTATCTATCTACTATCTCGCTACTATCTATCTATCTATCTATCATCTAATCTATCTATCTATCTATCTATCTATCTATCTATACTATCTTAACTGCTATTATCGAATCTTGCTAAATCTATCTATCTTCTATCGATCTATCTTATAATCTATCTATGCTACTCTATCGAGCTATCTTCTATCTATGCTTATCTATTATCTATCTGTTTATCTATCTAATGCTATCTATCTATCTATTATCTATCTATCTATCTATTACTATCTATCTACTATCTATCTAGCTATCTATCTATCTATTTCTATCTCATTATCTATCTATCTATTTTATCATCTACTACGATCTATCGATCTATCTATCTATCTTATCTGACATGTCGATCTATCGATCCTATCTTCGGATCTATCTATCTAGTTATCATATTCTATCGTATCTATTATCTATCTTATCTATCATCTACCTCCGTCTATCTATCTATCTATCTAATCGATCTACTATTATCGAAACCGGCTAGCCCTATCTATATCGTTCTTCTATCTATCTATCAATCTATCTATCTATCTGTCCTGTCCTGTCGGTGCTATCTATCATCTATCTATCTAATCTATCTCTCTATCTATCTATCTATCTATCATCTATCCTCTTCTATATATCCTGACATCTATATACTATATCTATCTGCTATCTATCATCTATCTTAAACATCTATCTCATCATTTCTTCTACTATCTTCGATCTATTATCTATCTATCGATCCTACGATACGTCTAATCATCATATCATCTATTTTTCTATCTATCTATCTACTACTATCTATCTATCTATTATCTATCTATCTATCTATCTCCATTCTATCTCTATCTATCTATTTATCTGCTATCGTGGATCTATCTATCTATCTATCTATCTATCTATCTATCTACTATCTATCTATTATCTATCTATCTCTCTATCTATCAAGCTATCTAGCTATTTATGTATCTTCTAGTTATCTATCATCATCTATGATCTAGCGATCTAGCTAGCTATTCCTAGCTATCTATCTATCTATCTATCTATCTATCTATCTATCTCTGTCTGTCTGTCTATCTGCCTGCCAGACTGTCTGTCTTTCATCTATCTATCTACCTATTATCTACCTGTCTGTCTGTCTGTCTGTCTATAATTCATCTATCTATCCATCTGTTATCTACCTGTCTGTCTATCTATCTATCTATCTAATCTTCTATCTTCTATCTATCTATAGATCTAGCTATCGCTCTCAGCTATCTATCGATCTATCGCGATCTATCTACTATTTGATCTATCCCATACTATCTATCTATTATGTATCTATCTATGTTTCTATATCTATCTATCTATCTCTATATCTACTACAGCCACTTATATAATCTATCTATCATCTGGGCTCCTTTCATCTTCATCTATCTATCTATCTTCTAGCTTCATCATGGTCTATCTATCTATCTATTTATCTATCTATCTATCGGTTACATTTACTGGATGTTTGTGGTGATGTGTGATATCATGAATATGTGTGAATTTCATTAGACACTCTCCACCTACCTCATTGTATGTATAATTTGCAAACAAAGGCAAGTTTGTGGCTCATTACAGAATGTGTTTCAGATAAATATGTTGCTTCTGATAGATAGATAGATGATATTAATAGACAGATAATATAAATAAATATATATTATATAATATCTATATTCTATATATGAGTATATATAGGGATAGATTGATGGTCTATATAGATAGACATAACGAGCGACAATAGACATATCATAGATAATTTTGATGCAGAGATTCGTGTGTTCACGTATATTAAGCGATACAAAAGAGAGATTGAAAATTGTATAGATTCATAGATAGAACAACTATGTAGATAGATATATATCACAATCTATGGATGATATATATAGATATAGTGATATGTTTATAAAATGAATCGTATGTTAGATAGATAGATGATAGGTGGTATAATTATCGATAGATAGATGCTATATACTAATGTTAATAGATGTCTAGATCGCTAGATAGTTATATCATAGCTAGGTTAAATAAATAGTAGATAGATGTGTAGATAGATAGATATATATATGTATGATATCCTATATATAAATATATCTATCTAATATAGATATCGATCAGATAGATGGATAGGTATCGAATAAACTAGATGGTGTATAATAGATAGATTTAATTGATTTGTATATCTCTAGCATATATATAGATGAGAGATACAAATATGATAGATATATAGATAATGAGAGATAGATACTGTTGTCTCAATGATGATTAGATAGATAGATATATCGATGTATAATAGATAGCTAGATAGATAGCTCGATCGATAGATGTATACACATCAATGATAATATAAGAGTAACTATCTAGATCCCGAAGTCGCTAGATCGCGCTGTGGATAGAATAGATAGATAAAGAAGTGTGTATATAATAGATAGATAGCATAGAGAGCTAGATATCTTTCTACATAGCCAGCTAGATATAGATAGACTACGATACGATCGCTCTAAATCTATCCTCGCTCTATTCTGCTCGATAGATGGATCGATAGCTGATCGAGCTCGTTATAATCGCTCATCGATACTATGTTGTCCTCTCTCACCATGCGCTAAGCAGATCGTAGGATCGATAGATCGATAGATGAAACAATTATAGATTGATGATAATAGATAGATAGATCGATAGAATGTATAATCGATAGATAGATATATCGATAGGATGTTAATAGCTAGATGGATAGATCGCTCGTATAGATCGATAAAGATAGATAGATAGATAGATATAATAGATGGATGATAGATTCGATAGTGATGATAATAGCTAATAGATAGATGATAGATACGATGGATAGATAGAAGTATAATAGATAGAATGTAATGATCGATAGAGGAATATAGATGATAGATAGTAATGATAGACGATCGATAGATGTATAATAGATAGATCCCGCGTCCGGTCTCTCCGTCCTGCGTGATATCCGATATGATGTATAGATAGATATATGAGATATGATAGGATATGATAATGGATAATAGATGGATAGTGGATAGATAGATCGTAACTTGAGAATAGACTGATAGATAGATAGATATAGATGATGATTATAGATCGTAGATGGATACTAGATAGATAGATAGATCGCTAGATCGATTAGATCGATGATGTATACTAGATAGATAGATTATATCGATAGATGAGATCGATAGCTGTCTAATGCTATAGGATAGATGATAGATAGATAGAATGAATAATCGATAGATGTATAATAGATAGATAGAATGATAGATAGAAGCATAGAGAGCTAGATCAGCTAATATATCTGTATATCATAGATAGATAGATGTCTATAGTAATAGATGAAATAGATTATCGTAGATTATATAGGATACGATTATAGATGGATATAGATAGATAGATGGTGTCTAATTAATAGAAGAGCTATATAGATAGATCGTGTATATGGATTAGATAGATAGGTTAGATGTATAATTAGATAGCTCCGATAGAAGCTGATAGCATGTCTAATGATAATCTATAGCCTTTATACATATATCGATAAATAGATAGGATAGATCGATCTCGATGGCTCGATCATAGCTGATAGGTGTCTATAATAGCAGATCGAGAGATAATGTATCATAGCTAGCTCGCTCGCTCAGCTAGATTTTCACCTTAGATGTATCCAATATTAGATTGATAGCTAGATCGATATATAGCATTGATCGATAGATCGATAGCTGGCTAGTTTACGACTCTCTAGATCGATATATGGATCATCTATAGATGATAATCGATCGGAATCGATAGATCGATCTACAATAGATCTATCGATTGATCGACTCGATAGAACTAATAGATCGATAGATGTATACTAGATAGAGAGTAGATCAGATAGATGAGGATAGATGGATATCGATCGATGGTAGATTAGATCGATCTATGCGAGATAGATAGATTAGATAGATCTATAGAAAGCTGGATAGAATAGATCTGAAGATGGATGCTAGATAGATCGATAGATCGATGATTGAATAAATTAGAAGTATCTATATATATAAGATAGATAGATAGCTGATCGCATATATGGATAGTCCATCTAATCGATGGATATAGTCGATAGCATACCAGATCGTAGATGTAGAATAGAGAGAATATATAGATAGATAGCCTAGATAATAGATCTCTCGATCTTGATGTATCCTCGATAGCTAGCCTAGATAGCCTCGATTGCTAGATAGATCGCTAGATGGATCGAGTAGATCGATAATGGATATTGATCGCTAGATAGATCTATAGATCGATTAGATCGATACTATTCGCTCGATAGAATTATAATGATAGATATACTAGATCGATCGATCGATAGATGTATCATAATAGATGGTAGATAGATAGCTAGATTATAGAATCGATAGATGTATATCGATAGATAATAGATAATGGTAGATAGATAGATATGATATATCGATAGATGATACAATAGTCATCGATAGATACGATAAGATCGGTAGATAGATAGATAGATAGATGAATGATCGATGATAGATAGATAAATAGATAGATCGATAGATGTTAATATATAGATCTCTGAGAATTTTTGGATCGATCGCTAGATATCTAGCCTCGGTGTATCCCGATTAACTAGATATATAGATCGATCGCTCTATATATAGATGTATATAGATGATAGATAGATGGATAAGATCGATCGATAGAGTATAATAGATAGATAGAGATAGATCAGATGGTAGCTAGATAGATAGATACGAATAGATTAGCTACGAGTCGATACTCAGATTTATAAGTCGATATATAGATGGATAGATAGATCGCTAGCTTGTCTCAAATAAGATATAGATAGACTCGCTCGATAGCCGATTTTTCTCCTATAAGCGCTAGATAGCTTAGGTTCGATAGACTAGCTAGATAGATAGATTAATGCTAGATAGCTCGATCGATCGCATTATCTAATCGACTCGCTCTTCGATGGATCCTGCAAGCATCGCTCGCTCGATCGCTCGACTCGCTCGGTGTATCACTTCCTCTCTCGCTCGCTCGCTCATGTCTCACTCGCTCCTAATAGATGGCGGCTAACCTCGATCCGCTGTCATCATAACTGCTCCGATCGCTCGCTCTCAATCGCTCGGTCCTCGCTCCTCGCTCTATCTCTCGCTGCTCGTCTCGATCGCTCGATAGATAGCTCGCATTTCTATAAGATAGATAGATCGATTGATAGATAGATCGTAGATGTAATAATCGCTCGATCCTCTTCTCATCTGCTAGCTTCGCTACTAGGTCCCCTCTACGCTCGAACGATCAGATAGCTGAGGATAGCTATAGCTGTATACTACGATCCGTCAGATCCTCTCGACTCGCATTGCTCGATTATCATCGACCGAACATTGCTTTAGACCTTATAGACTTTGTTAGACTAGAGCTCCGTGGGCCACAGAGGTGAGTCACAGACCTATAAGTAGCTGGTAAACCGATAGGAATTCATATGGATCCCCCTGTGTCCCTCCTAGTCACAGTGTTAATGTCTAGGGGGACCCCTGCAGGGATCATCCATTTTTAAAAGCTTTACCCAAACTTGTTTGAAACATCCCGCCACCACAGGGCTTACATTTTGGATATATATGATCCAAACAGAAGCTATGGGAAGGGCATATGTTTAATGTTCCAATTACTTTGATGTCTTGTGAACCCAGCTCCAGCTGGGGACTGGATGTTTGCTCAACCTCTACCTGGTTCAAAAGACCCCCCTAGGTAATAGGCTTGCTAAATCCCTAAACATCTGTTTTACCATGGACCACAGGTAACAGCAAACCTTCAATATCTAAAGGGGAGATTGGGGGATCCCCATTCTGCAGGTGTGAACCACTATCCCCCCGGTTTGATGACCTGCATGTGATGGCAGGGTAAGTTTGCAAACATGTATCATCCTGTATAATCCCCTTCAGACCTGATTTGGCAGCATGGAACAAATTATCTTAACTGCCTTGCCACAGTAGTGAATTCCATGGCTGCCTTGTCCACCAGCAGGACCCTTATATTTCTAACCAACAAGGGGAGCTCCATGAGTCCCGGTTAATGTAGAAGTACCTATGTCAGCTGCAAAGTTCGACGGTGCCCCTCTGAACACCGAGACAAATAGACTGAGAATTACTAACAAACAAAAAAACTTCTGGACTTTGTTTGATGTAGGTTTTATATTGATGTAACATCAAGCAGATTGACCACCTAAGATACGTTCCCAAAGTAACGATGGTAAAGTAGTATTGGATAGAGTTAATAAATAACCAAATCCATCTATCAAAGCATTTATATACTCCTACTCCCATAATGTCCGTATAACGGCTAGTACATAGTATTGGAGGTTGTATAAAGCTATACGGTCCATCTAGTCCAACCTTTATAATACCTACACCCTGATGTCCGGTCTAACCAGCTATAGTACCTAGTCTTGGAGGTGTTAAAGCCAGACAGTCCCATCCTGTCCAACCTTATACCGCACCCATGATGTGTACTGTCTAAACAATCTACATATAAATATTATTGGAGGTTGTATAAAGACTATCGTCCATCTAGTCCCAACCTTTAAACCACCTTTTACCTCTACCCAATGATGTCTGTCTAACAGCTAATAGTAACCTAATAAATTGGAGGTGTATAAAGCTAAACGGTCCATCTAGCCAGCCTTTAACCTACCGCATAATGATCTGTTAAACAGGTTACATAGTAACATCGTATTGAGGTTGTAACAAGACCTACGTCCATCTATCCACCTTTATACCTACCCATAATGTCGTAATAAACAGTTACATAGTAATTATGATTGGATATTGTATAAAGACATAGCTGTCCATCTAGCAAACTTTATCCCTATACACCCATAAGATGTCCTTTAGAACATTTACATAGTAACTAGTCTTGGAGGTGTATAAAAGACATAACGTCCATCTAGTCCAACCTTTATACCAGTAACCCTGATTCTGTCGAACGCTACGAGTAACTAGTATTGGAGGTTGTATAAAAACGTCACGTACCCATCTTGTCCACTTTTATACCCGACCCCTAATGTTTGTCTAAAAGTTACATTACATAGTATGGAGGTTTAAAAGAGACATAACGGTCCATCTAGTCCAACCTTTTATAATAATAAGAACCTCTACCCTACCCATATTGTTTGTCTAACAGTTACATAGTGCGATTTAATGAGGTTGTATAAGACATACATCATTTCTGCCCCGCAACAATCTATTGCACAACAAAAACAACCTTTATGCCCTACCTACTCGATGTCTGTCCTACACAGCTACACCGTAGTAACATATATTGGTGGTATGTATCAAAATACGGTCCATCTAGGTCCAAACCTTGGACCCTGCCCATATGTGTGGCTAAAAAACGAGTATAGTATAAAAGAGTATGGGGAAGGTTGGGAATAAGACAAGAACGCCATCGCACGGCCCAACCTTATACCCTATACCCTACTGTCTGTATAACATTTCATACTACATATACTTAGAGGTTGTAATAAAGACATAAGTCCACTAGTCCAACCTTATACCTTACCCATATGTTCACCTCTATCACAGTTACTAGGTAACATAGTATTGGGGGTTGTATAAAGACATACGTCCAGCTAGTCCCCTTTATACCCTAACCATATGTCTGTATAACAGTTTACTAGTAACTGTATTGGGGTTAATAAAGAAATACGTCCCTCCTAGTCCCACCCTTTATACCACACATAAGTCTGTATCCTGTTACATATTACATAGTATTGGGGGTTGTATTAAGACATCGTCCATCTAGTCCAACACCCTTATATACCTTAACCTTAATGGCTGTCTAACAGTCCACTAGTAACATATTATTGGGAGGTTAGTATAAATCCTACTCCACTAGTCCCAACCTTTATAACCTGCCCATAAGTCTGTCTAACATTTACATAGTAACATAGTATTGGAGGTGGTTAAAGAAATACGCCATCTAGTCAACCTTATAACCCCTACCCATACTGTCTGTATACACAGTTTACACTCAGTAACAGCAGTATTGGGTTGTATAAAGGAAAGCCATCGTCATCTAGTCCACAACCTTTATACCCTACCCATATGTCTGTCTGCAGTTACATAGTACCACAGTATTGGGGTTGTATAAAGACATACGCCATCTAGTCAACTCCTTTTATACCACCCTACCCATAATGTCTGTATAACGTACATAGTAACATAGTAATGGGGTGTAAAACATACGTCCATCTAGTCCACCTTTTACACCTACCCATATTTCTGTATAACAGTTACATAGTACATAGTATTGGGGGTTTGTATAAGACATAAGTCCATCTACTCCAACCTGAATACCTACCCTTATGTCCTGTCTAACAGTTACATAGAACAATAGTATGAGTTGTATAAAGACAGACCCATTAGTGCCCACCTTTACCTTACCCATAATTCTCTATAACAGTTACATAGTACATGTAATTGGTGGTTGTATAAAGACATACGTCCATCGGTCCAATCTTTAGCCCGACCCATAATGTCGGGGGTCTAACATTTACAATAGTAACATATTATTGAGGTGTGTATAAAGACATACCGTCCTCTAGTCCAACCTTTATACCCCTACACAGACTGTCTGTATACAGTTACATAGTAACATAGTATTTGGGTTGTAATAAAGACATCCGTCCATCTAGTCCAACCTTTATACTCTTAGCTAATGTCTGTCTAACAGTTACATGTAAACTAGTATTGGAGGTTGTATAAAGACATACGTCCATCTTTCGCAACCTGATACCCTGCCATACTGTCTGTTCTAACAGTTACATAGTACACGTATTGGAGGTTGTATAAGACATCGTCCAGTTGGTCCACTCAACCTTTATACCTTACCCATAATGTCTCTATAATCAGTTACATAGTAACAGATTATTTGGGGGGGTTGCATAAAGACATACACGTCCATACTAGAGTCCACTTTATACCCTACCCATATGTCTGTATAACATTACAACATAGTACCATAGTATTGGAGGTTTTTATAAAGACATACTTCCTTCCATCTAGTCCACCTTTCTCCCCTACCCATAATGTCTGTCCTCACAGTTACATAGTAAACAGTTTGGAGGTTGTATAAAGACATACGTCCATCTAGTCCAACCTTTATACCCTACCCAAGTCTGTCTAATGTACAGTACATAGTACCATTATTGGAGTGTATCAAGCCATACTTCCATCTATCCAACCTATATACCCTACCCCTAATGTCTGTCTAACAGTTTACATATGCCACACGTATTGGAGGTTGTATAAAGACGACGTCCATCTATCCACTTTAGACCCTCCCCTAATGTTGTTGTATACTGTACATAGTAACATAGTATTGAGGTGTATAAGACTACGTCCATCTAGTCCAACTTTTATACCCTACCCCTAATGTCTGTAAACCGTTAACATAGTAACATATTATGGAGGTTGTAGAAAGACCATAAAACGTCCATCTAGTCCAAGTCGTACGCTACCCAGACTGCTGGAGAAATACAGTTACATAGTAACAAATCGTTTGGAGGTATTATAAGACTACATCCATCGGTCCAACCTTTATGAATACCAGCCCAGATGTCTGTATAACATGACATAGTAACTTAGTATGCAGGGATTGTATAAAACATACATCCATCTAGCCAAACTTTACATACCCTACCCTATGTCTGTAGACATTACATATAACATAGTATTGAGTTATATAAAAGATATACGTCCATCTAGTCCACCTTTATACCCTCCACCCCATAATGTCTGTATAACAGTTACATAGTAACTATTATTGAGGTTTGTATCGACATATGCTCCATCTAGTCACCCTTTATACCCCACCCATACTGTCTGTATACTTTACTAAACATAGCTTTTGGGGGGGGGGGGGGGGAGGGTTGTATAAGACATTGTCCATCTAGTCCAACCTTTATATCGCCCACCCATAATGTCGCATACAGTTACTATATCATAGTATTGGATGTTGTTATAAAGACATACGTCTATCTAGTCCAAAAACCTTTATACCTACCCATTATGGCGTCTAACATTAACAGTTCATATTACCATAGTATTGAGTTGTATAAAGACTACGTCCATCTAGTCCAAACTTTATACACTACTCATAATTCTGTATAAGCAGTTACATATATCTATATTGAGGTTTATAAAACATACTTCCATCTAGTTCAACCTTTTATACCTACCCATACTGTCTGTATAACGGACATAGTAACAACATAGTATTGGGAGTATTTTAAAGCATACATCCATCCTAGTCCAACTTTATACTCACCCATAATGTCCGTATACCAGTTACATAGTAACATAGTATTGGGATGTTATATAAGACCATACAATCCATGTATTCCAACCTTTTACCCACTAGAATGGCGGACAAAACAGTTACTAGTACACAGTATTGGAGTTTTATAAAGACAACTCCATCTAGTCCAACTTTATCCCTACCCATATGTCCCAACATTTCCTGTAACAAGTATAGGGAGGGTTGTATCAAGACAGAGTCCCATCTAATCCAACATTTATACAGACATTAATGGGTAGGGTTAAAGGTTGGACACTAGAGATGGATGATGTCTTTATACAACCGCCAATCTAGTTCTATGTACTGTAAACAGACATTATGGTTGGTATAAAAGTTGACTATATTGACGTATGTCTTATACCACCTCCAATAACTATGTTCCATGTAACTGCTTATACAGACATTATGGGTCGGGATAAATGTGGCCTAGATGGACGTCGTCTTTTACACCGCCAATACGATGTTACTATGTAACGGTTATACAGACTTATGGGTAGGTTAAAGGTTGGAACAGATGGACGTATGTCTTTATACAACCCCTAATACTATGTTAACTATGGTAACTTTTATACAGACATTATTGGTAAGGATATAAAGTTGGACTAGATGGACGGATGTCTTTATACACCTCCAATACATGTACTATGTAACTTTTATACAGACATATGGTAGGTTATAAGGGTGACTAGATGGATGTATGTCTTTATCCAACCTCCATCTATGTTTTACGCTGTACCTTTTATACACGACATATGTGTTAGGATATAAAGGTTTGGACGAGATGGACGGATGTCTTTTACACCTCCAATACTATGTTACTATTAACTGTTATACCGACATTATGGGTAGGGTTAAAGAGTTGGACTAGATGGACGGATGCGGATATAACTCAATACTTGTTCTAGGTAAACGGTGTACAGACATTGGGTAGGGTATAAATTTTGGACTCATATGGACGTAGGTCCTTTATAAAACCCCAATCTAGTTCTATGTACTGTTTTACCTCACATTATGATGGGGATAATTTTGGACTATATGACATCTGCTTTACACCTCTAATACTTGTTACTATGTAACTGGTTGCATTATGGGTAGGGTATAAGTTGGACTAGATGGCCGTATTCTTTATAAATCACCTCCAATACTGTGTTACTATTACCGGTAGATAGACACTTATAGTTAGGGTATAAAGGTTGGACTAACATGGCTGTATGTTCTTATTACACCTTCATACTATGTTCTACATGTAACGGTTTAGCGGTACAATGATTGGGTAGAGTATCAAGTTGACTAATAGGGATGTAGGTCTTTATACAACCTCCAATACTATGTTACGATTACCCGTATGATAAGACATTTGGGTAGGGTATAAAGGTTGGCCTAGATGGCTATTTCTTTATACAACCTCCAATACTCTGTGTACGATGTAACGGGTATACACATGATTGGTAGGGTCTAAAGTGGACGAGATGGCTATGTCTTTAACAACCTCTATACTATGTTCCGATGTAACTGTTATACAACATTAGGTAGGGTAGAAGGTTTGACTAGATGGATGTATGTCTTATACCAAACCTCCATACTATTTACTATGTAACTGTTACCAGCACATTATGGGTAGGGTATAAAGGTTTGGACTAGATGGACGTATGTCTTTAGACACCTCCAATCTATGTTACTCTGTAACTGTTATACAACATTATGGGTAGGGTAAAATTTGGACTAGATGGACGTACGTCTTTATACAACGCTCCCATAACTATGTTTTACTATTAAATGTTATACAGACATTATGTGGTAGGGTATACAGGTTGGACTAGATGGACGTATGTCGTTATACAACCCCTAATACTATGTTATCTATGTAACTGTTATACAGACATTTGTTAGGATATAAAGGTGGACTAGATTGCACTATTCTTGTTATACACCTCCAATAATATGGTTTATATGTAACTGTTATACAGACTTATGGGTTTGATAAGGTTGGACTAGATGGATGTATGTTCTTTATACACCCTCAATACATGTTCTCTGTAACTGTTTATACAGACATTATGGTAGGAATATAAAGGTTGGGGAGACTATATGGACGTATGGTCCCTTTACCCACCCGCCATACTATGTTACTATTTAACATGTTATACAACATTATGGGTAGGGTATAAGTTGGCTAGATGATTATGGTCCTTTATACAACCTCCAATACTATTTACTATGTACTGTTATACATACATTATGAGTAGGGTAAAAGGGTTGGACTAGATGACGGATGTCTTTATACAACCTCCAATATAGTTTTACGATTTAACTGTTATACAGAACACTGATGGGTAGGGTATAAAGGTTGAGTTTTTTTTTTGTGTCCTAGATGGACTTAGGTCTTTATACAACTCCAATACTTGGTACTATGTAACTGTTTACTTACATCTGGTCGGGTATAAAAGGTGGACTATAGGACGTATGTCTTTTATACAACCTCCAATACTATGTTCTAGTACTGTTAGAAGACATTATGGTGGGTATAAAGGTTGGACTACAAGATGGACGTATGTCTTTATACACCTCCAATCTAATGTTACTATGTAACTGTTAGACAACATTTATGGGTAGTATAAAGTTGGACTAGATGTGACGTATGGCTTTATAAACCTCAATACTGTGTGACGGTATGTAATGAAGCATGCCTAATAGAAACTGATGCGTGTAGGGCCTACTTAAATCAGAGAATATTGATGTGCTGCCTGTAGCACTTCAAATGAAACTCATAAATCTGGCAACAGTTGCATGTTGTTTTTTCCCAGCTTTAGACCTGGTCAATTTTACAGATCAAGGAGTCGGTCTGTACTTTGTGATTTGGAGTTTCCCTGCTTGATTTTTTCCTAATCCATCTCTATGGGATCCCCACTTACCATGAACCTTTTGGTCAGCTACACACTACAGCAACCCCTGATCGTAGCCCTGTCACTATATAACTCACACCTGATCCCTCTCTCAGCCCAGTCAAACAAAATATCAGGCCTTAATTGGGCGAAGATATTGACAAGTGTATAGAACCTGTCTTCTATTTAAACATTTACCTTAGATGGATCACTTCTCTCAACCCGGCCATAGGGACATAGAAAATAGCATTGTCTTGTTTCTCAGCAAGAAGCACCAGATGAGATGGTCACATTTGGAAGTACATTTCCCCTTGTTTGGCTGTATAGTGAGGATTATAAAATCTTTACGGGCGCCCCCTAAGGGGATTATTCCAGAATTTGATAAAAAAATCTATTTCCCCGCCATGGTCTTCCCAGACATTAACAATACTGTCTGCCGACTCGACTTGGGCAAACAACAGTGTTTCAGTTTAATCCCATAATATATCCTCTTTGTTACCCCATAATATTTCATATCTATGATTTACATATAAATAACCAGTCACTATGATCTAATATTACCGTCCTGAAGGCCTATAAAGTCCAGTCAATAATGACTAATATTACGTATGACTGTCACATATAAAGCCCATTCAAGAATGACTAATATTAACCGGTATCAGGACCTATACATACCAGTCAATAATGATCTCAATCTACCGTATGATGGACATATAAATTACCAGTCATAATATCTAATTACCGGAATGAGGGACATATAACACATACCTGTCATAATGAAACTATAATTCCTGTCATGATGGACATATCACTACCAGTCACTAATGATCTAATTTACCGTATGATGGACATATAATAACAGTCATAAGGATCTATATTACCGGTATGAGGACATATATCCATTCACTAATGAGCTAATATTACCGTATGATGGACAATATAAATACCGTCAATAATTATCTATTTAACCGTATGATGGACATATAAATACAGTCAATAGATCTAATTACCGATGATGACATATAAATCCATCCCATAATTACTATATTACCGTATGATTTACAATGATACCATCAATATGTGATCTAATCTTCCCCGTATGTAACTGATAAATACCATCAATAATGATCTACTATTACCGTATGATGACCTATAATACCAGTCAATAATTTAATCTAAGATTCCGTAGATACATATAATACAGTCCATAATGATCTAATATTACCGTAATGGAACCTATAAATACCCTCTTAAGATGATCTAATTACCGTAGAGGCTAACATAACCCCAGTCATAAAGGATATAATTTAACCGTATGATGGACCAATCATAATACCAGTCAATAATGATCGAATATTACCCGTATGATGACATATAATACCAGTCAATAATGAACTAATATTACCCTACAGTATGATGGACATATACCTCCATCAAATAATGATCTAATTTACGTATAATGGACATATAATACCAGTCAATAATGATCTAATTTACCGTATGATGGGACATATAAATACATCAATAATGATCTATAATACCGTATGATGGACATATAACTACCAGGCACTATGATCTAGTATACGGTATGATACTTAAATACCAGTCAAGTATGATCTATACTTACGTATGATGGACATCGAAATCCATCATAATGACTAATATGACCGTATGATGGACATATAAATAACCGGAAAGTCAATAAGGATCTAATATTATCCGTATGTGGACATATAAAATAAAACCAGCCCAATATGATCTAATTACCGTATGATGGACATATAATACCAGTCAATAATGATCTAATTGGCCACCGTACTGACGACATATAAATACCAAGTCATAATGATCTATAATATTAGCCGTATGACGGATCTATAATACCAGTCAATATGATCTAATATTACCGTATGAATTGACATATAATACCCAGCTCAATAATATCTAATATTTACCGTAGGATGACAGCATAAATACCAGTCAATATGAGCTATAGTTGGTGGGGGGGTTATTACCCGTATGATGGCATATAAATACCCAGTCCATTTATCTAATTTACGTATGACGGACATATAATACCATCAATACTGGATCTAATATTACCCGTATGATGGACATATAAATAACCAGTCATATGACTAATTTACCGTATGATGGCACATAATGCCTTCAATAATGATCTATATACCGGTATGAGGGACTATAATACCAGGTCAATAACTGATCTATCGTACCAGTATGATGGACTATAATACCAGTCATAATGAAAAAAAACCCTAAAAAAATTTTACCCGTAGATGGACACATAAATACCAGTCAATAATGATCTAATATTCCGATGATGGACCTATAAATAACCAGTCACTCATGATCTAGTCTTACCGGGATGAATGGACATATAAATACCATCATAATGATCTAATTTACCGTAATGATGCATATAATACCCAGTCATCGATCTATATTACCGTAGAACGGACATATAAATACCATCTAATAATGATCTCATTTACCCGAGAATGGACATATAAAATACTCAGTCATAATGATCGGTATTAACACCGTCTGATGGACACTAAATACCAAGTCAATAATGATCTAATATTACCGGATGTGACATATAAATAACCAGTCATCATATCTAGTATTACCCGTATACACCCCTGAAAAACAAAAAAAAAAAAATGGACATATAATACCAGTCAAATGATCTACATTACCGTATGCATTGCTATAAATAACCAGTCAATTATGAACTAATATTACCGTAGATGATGGACAATATAACTACCGTCAATAGGCTTGATCTAATATTACCCGTACATGTGGGGACCTCTAATACCAAAAAAAAAACAAGCCAATAAATATTATCTACTATACAAAGTATGATGGACTATAAATAGGCCCAGTCAATAATGACTAATCTTACCCCGTATGACGACATATATAACCAGTCCAATAATGACTAATTTACCGTATAGACAGGCATATAATACCATTCAATATGATCTAATCTTACCTATGATGGACATATACTACCAGTCAATAATATCTATATTACCGGTATGATTGACCAGAAATACCCTCAATATGATCTAACAAAGTAGTACCGTCTGATGACATATCAATACGCAGTCCCTATGATCAATATTACCCGTATGACGGACAAGATAAATACCAGTCAATATGATCTAATTTACCTGGTCTGGGGTAGATGGACAGATAAATACCAGGAGTCAATAACTGATCTAATTTGCGAGCCGTATGATGAAGGGACACATAAATACCAGGTCATAATGACTATTTTACCGTGATGATGGACATATAAAGACCATCATAATATCTCGATTACCGTATGATTGACCTCTACAGTACCAGTCATCGAATAATAATCTCATATTAACCGTATGATGGACTATAAAATACCAGTCACTAATATCTACTATTACGTATGATGACATATAAACCCAGTCATATGGAATACTATTCACCGTCTGTGGATTAAAATACCGAGTCAATATGGCGAATATTACCGGATGAAATGGGCGTATAAATACCCGTCATAAGGGAACTAATATTACCGTATGAATGGACGTCTAAATACCCAGGTCATATTATCTAATATACCAGTGATGATGGCCATATAATACCCGCATATGATTCTAATATGTACCGTCGATGGACCTATAAAGACCATCACTAATGAATCTAATATTAAACCGATGGAATGGGAGGGGGACTATAATAAGACCAGTCAATAACTGAATTCAATATTAACCCGGTATTATTGAGCTTCAAGACCATCAATAATGATCTAATAGCCGTAATGGACATAGCATACCCATTCAATAATATCTAATATGACCGTTTGTATTGGACACACAATACCATAAAACCAAAAGAACCCGATCCAGTCAGTAATTACGAATATTACCGTATGAACTGGACAATAATGCCAGTACACATTGATCTACTATTACCGCCGAGGGTATGATGGCCCATATTAGATCCCAGTCAATAATGATCTCAATTACCTGGAGGGATGACAAAATAATAAGGTTACCGAAAATAATCAATGGATATTGATCTAAGTTTCCCTTCATGAGGGACTTATAAATCCAAGTCATAAGGATCGATATTAGCCAGTATGATGACATATATGACCAGGTCCATAATGAACTAATATCGTATGATGACATATAGATACCAGTCAATCGATGAACTAGATTACGGGTATTATGGACAATATATACAATACCACTCAATTAATGATCTAATATACCGTGTTTTGGACATATAAATATCAGAATAGGGGGGGGGACAAACAAAAACAATATGGGGGGAGGGCGCGGACCACCTGCTAGAAGTGCGGGTCCTCGTAAGGGGTAATGCTTGATGTCATGGACGATAGAGACCAGGCACACAGACATGAGAGCGATAGTTCTGGTTCATTCCGACTCAAATGCCACATCATCGAGTAGCTTTAATATTGAGGCCAGACCATGAGGTGGCAGGCCAGGGGAAGTTGGACAGAACGGGAGGGGGGGAGCAACAGTACAAGATACCAGGCGAAATGCGTAGGGAAGATTCTAGAAGACTATATAGGTACAATTCCTGGTCCTGACACAACTATGTGATGGAAGGTCTCCGATAGATACAAGAAAAAACGAGGGTAGAAGTCTGAATGGTGTGCCTGTAGCGGAGAAAAAGAGGTTTAGAAGGGGGGGGAGAGGAGAGACTCGCAGGGAGAGGCAATAAATGTACGTAATCGTTTAAAAAGGGGCGACATTGGGGGCCCCAACCTTGTCACGACGGAGGGAACCGTGACAAAGAAACAGCTGATTGGGTGGGCAAAGGAGGGCACCAGGAAAAAATGGAGAACGGGGAGTAGAAGACCCCCTCGAAGGAGAAATGATGATGATAAGGCCTAGAGGACGGAGTAGATGGAGAAGAAAAGCAACCCCAAATGAATGGTCTGAAGGTGCGGGGGAGGATGACAACCGGAGTTAGTTTATGAGATACATCACGAGATCTGACTTTGGATGTACCCTAGCCATGAATAAAGGGTTGAGGTTAAGGCTGGGCCAGCCTAGCGTGGTTTTCGGCAAAAAACGTGGCCCCAAGGCCCGCGATTGCGTAGTACATGAAACAAAAAAAACACAAAGGACGAAATATGGCAGAACAGTAAAACGACCAAAAGGCAAAAAAAACCATTGGCGGTGTGGGGGGAAAACGAATGCGTTCAAACCAGTTTTATGGTGCTGCAGCGAACAATCATTTCCAAGACGCAAAGCTGTTCTGTTTGGTGTTGAATTGAGCTAAACCCCCCCCCGACAAGACGCCGCGCTAGGCATACAAAGAGGCACCAAAAGCATAAAGCTGATATTTTCCCGGTATTTAGGGGCATCTAAGATGCGCGTTAAAACCGAATTCCTCCCGCAAGAGTTTAAACAGTCATACGATATAGGATACGTCCACTTGATGTAAGGGGCCTGCGCTCTCCTCTCGAGCCCTTCCCATGTTCTGGCTCACTCAGGCAGTAGGAGCCACAGATGGGAATTTTCTTTGTTCGTTAGGCCCTGTTTCTGTGTTTCTCCCGCCTGCACCATGGGAGGGTTGGATGAGCTTGTCTTGCATTAACCCCCCGTGCGACTCGCGCCAAATCTCTTCCGCTGGAGGTAATTATCATTACCGTTTGTAGGGAGGTTGTTGTGACATCAAGTGTTTATGTTTTCCAGTACCAGTGGTACAATGTTAAAGAAGCGGACCACCAGTTATTTGAATTCTCAGTACTTTACAATAGCAATGTAAGTACACTTCTCTGGTTGTAAACATCCCTATATATCTAATCTGTCTGCGATAGTTAAGAAGCCGTGTACCCTTCATTCCCTTTATTTTGTCAGTTTATGTGCTTTTGTGCATAGTGCTTGGTGACAGTTAGTATGGAACTGCATAGTGGGAATTCCCCTATCACACTGCGGCCTCCGAGTGATTACTGGCATGCTTGCCCTCACAGTTGAGTCAGAACCGTCTGCAGGGTATTAAAAGGCAACTGACTCTGAGCAAACTGACAAACCGTAGACGCCTATGGGTCTCGAATGTGGAATCTCGAACCTTGAAACTCAGCGCTTTTTTTGAGGATACAAAGCAGACATTTCCGTCTATTTAGTTCCTCTGTCAGTAGTACTTCCCGTCGCGTAGTTTGGAATGTACGTCTGCCCCAGCTCCTTGCTAACTTTAGTTTACTTGATTTAAGATGACGATCTTTTACCTTCCTCGCCAAGCTCCCCTGCCACCAGCCCGACAGTCTACTGTTTATCGACAAGTTATACCTGCCACCAGCCCTGACATTCTGCCTGTTTAATCGAACAAGCTTACCTGCCACCAGCCCTGACATTCTACCTGTTTATCGACCAAGCTACCTGCCACCAGCCCTGATATTCTACCTTTTATCGACCAAGGTTACTGCCACAGCCCTGACATGCTGCTTGGTTATCGACCACTACTGCCACCAGCCCTGACATTCTACCTGGGTTATCGACCAAGCTTACCTGCCCGCCAGCCCTGACATTCTATCTGTTTATATTGGCCAAGCTTTACTACCACAAGCTCCTGACAATTCTACCTGTTTTTATTCACCAAGCTTTACCTGCACCAAGCCTGACTTCTCCTTTATAGACCAAGCTTACTTGCCCCAGCCCTGATATTCTCTCTAACCCCTGTTTATAGACGCCCAACTACTGCCACCAGCCTGAATTCTATCGACCTCTTTAATAGACCCAAGCTTACCTCACACCACCCTTATTTCGAATCTAACCTGTTTATAGACCATAGAACCAAGCTCCCTGCCACCCCCCTGACATCTAAACTCTTTATGACCAACTTACCTGCCACAAGCCCTGACATTCTACCTGTTTATAGACAAGCTACCGTGCCACCATGCCCTGACATTCGACCTGTTTATAGACCAGCTTACCTGCCACCAGCTAATACTCTACCAATCTACCTGTTTATAGACCGCTTACCTGCCACCCGCTCTGACATGCGACACTGTTATAGACCAAGCGTACCTGCACCAGCCTGACTTCTAACCTGTTTAGTAGACCAAGCTTACCTGCCACACCCTGAGACATCTACCTGTTTATAGACAAGCTTACAAACCTGCCACCAAGCTCCCTGCCACCTGACATTCTACCCCTGTTTAATAGACCCGCTTACCTCCACAGCCCTGACATTCTACCTGTTTATGTGACCAAGCTTACCTGCCACCAGTCCTGACATTCTACCTGTTTATCGACCAAGCTTACCTGCCGCCAGCCCTGACATTCTACCTGTTATATACAAGCTTACATCCACCAGCCCGGACTTCTATCTGTTTTTATCGACCAAGCTTACCTGCCACCAGCCCTGATATTCCACCTGTTTATAGACCAAGCTTACCTGCCATGCAACCAGCCGGACATATCTCACTGTTTATAGACAAGCTACCTGCCACCAGTCCCTGACATTCTACCTGTTTAGTGGCCAAGCGACCGCCACCAGCCCTGAACTTCCTTTTAGAACGCCAAGCTGTAACCTGCCGCCAGCCCCTGATATTCTAACCTGTTTAGTTGACGCAAGCTTACCTTTCAGCAGCCCTGACATTCCACCTTTTATAGACACAAGCTTACCCTGCCCGCCAGCCCTGACATCAATACCTGTTTAAGACCAAGCTTACCTGCCAACAGCCCTGACATTCTACCTGTTTATAGACCAAGCTACCTGCCACCAGCCCTGACATGCTACCTGTTTATCGCCAAGCTTACCTGGCCACCAGCCCTGACATTCCTACCTGTTTTGACCAAGCTTACCTGCCACCAGCCCTGACATTCTACCTTTTTATAGACCAAGCTTTACCTGCCACCAGCCCTGACATTCTACCTGTTTATAGACAAAGCTTACCTGCCACCAGCCCTGACATTCTACCCTGTTTATAGACCAAGCTTACCTGCCACCAGCCCTAATAATCTACCTGTTTATAGACCAAGCGTACCTGACACCAGCTCTGACATTCTACCCTGTTATAGACCAAGCTTCCTGCCACCAGCCCTGATATGCTACCTGTTTATAGACCAAGCTTACCTGCCACCAGCCCTGACATCTAAACCTGTTTTACAGACGCAAGCTTCCCGCCACAGCCCTGACATTCCTACCTGTTTATAGACCATCTTACCTGCCACCAGCCCTGACATTCTACCTGTTTATTGACCAAGCTTACCTGCCACCAGCCCTGACATTCTACTGTTTTATCGACCAAGCTTACCTGCCGCCAGCCCTGACATTCTACCTGTTTATAGACCAGCTTTCCGCCCCAGCCCTGACATTCTACCTGTTTTGACCAGCTTACCGACCTGCCCACCACCCTGATATTCTACCTGTTTTAGAGCACGTCTACCTGCCCCGCCCGGAACATTCTACTAACCTGTTTAATAAGACCAAGCTTACCTCCACCAGGCCAGCCCTGACATTCTTACCTGTTTATTGGCCAACTTATAATCCCTTCCCTGCCACCACCCTGACATTCACCTTTATACCAACTTACTGCCCCACCCTGATATTCTACCTGTTATAGACATCTTACCTGTCATCACCAGCCTGACATTCTACCTTTTTATAGACGCAGCTACCTGCCGCAGCCCTGACTTCTACCTGTTTATAACCAAGCTTACCTCCACCTAGCCTGACCTTCTACTCTGTTTATAGACCAAGCTCACCTGCCACCAGCCTGACATTCATAAACCTGTTATCCGACCAAGCTTAACCTGCCACCAGCCCTGACATTCTACCTTTTTATTGACCAAGCTACCTCCACCAGCCCTGACATCTACCTGTTTATCGACCCAAGCTTACCTGCCGCAGCCGATGACATTCTAATCTACCTGTTATAGACGCAGCTTTACCTCCACCAGCAATGATATTCTAACCTGTTTAGAGACCAACGCTTACCTGCCACCAGCCAGGATATCTAAACCTTTTTATAACCAGACTTACTGCCACCAGCCCTGCTTCTACCCTACAACCTGTTTTATAGACCCAAGCTACCTGCCGCCAGCCCTGACATTCTACCTGTTTATCGACCAACTTCCCTGCGCCACGCCCCTGACATTCTACCTGTTCCTTGACCAAGCTACCTGCCACCACCTGCCACCATCCCTGACATTCGACCTGTTTATCGACCAAAGCTACCTCCGCGCAGCCCACAGCTACTGTGTGTAAGACAAAGCTTAACCTGCCACCAACCCTGATATTCTACTACCTGTTTTATAGACCCAAGCTTACCTGCCACCAGCCCTGATCATTCTACCTTTTTAAGACAGCTTACCTGCCACCAGCCCTGCATTCTCCTGGGGATAGGACCAGCTTACAGGCCACCAGCCATGGCTTCTACTACTGTTTTATATACCAAGCTTACTGCCACACAGCCCTGACATTCTACCTGTTTATAGACCACTTACCTGCCGCCAGCCTGACATTCTACCTGTTTTTCTTCGCCAAGCTATCTGCCGCCAGCCCTGACATTCTACTGTTGATAGACCAACTTATCCGCGCCAGCCCTGACATGCTACTGTTTTATAGAACCAAGCCTTACAACCTGCTCCATCCCTGACATTCTACCTGTTTCTCGACCAGCTTACCTGCCACCAGCCCTGACATTCTCTGCCTGGTTTATTACCAGCTACCTGCTACCTCACAGCCCTGACATTCTACCTGTTTTATCGCCAAACTTACCTGCCACCCCCATCCCTGCATCTACCTTTTATTGACCGAGCTTACCCTGCCACCAGTCCCTGATATTCCACCTGTGTATTGACCAAGCTTACCTGCCACCAAGCCCTGACATGCTACCTGTTATAGAACCAACTTACCTGCCACCAGCCCTGACACTTCGATTCTAACCTGTTTATAGACCAACTTACCTGCCACCAGCCTGACATCTACCTTTTATCGACCAAGCTTACCTTCCAACCAGCCCGACATTCTGCTGTCTGTCTGCCGGTTTATCGAACAAGCTTAACCCTTGCCCAACCACCCCTGATATTCTACCTACCTGTTTTATCGCCCAATGTTACCTGGCCACCACCCTGACATTCTTCCCTGTTTTATCGACAAGCTTCCTGCCACCAGCCCGACAATTCTCCCCTGTTTATCGACCAAGCTTACCTGCCACCAGCCCTGACATTCTTACCTGTTTATCGACCAATTTACCTGCCACCAGCCCTGACATTCTACCTGTTCATCGACCAAGCTTACCTGCCACCAGCCCTGACATTCTACCTGTTTATACACCAATCTAACCTGCCACCCACCCTACATTCTAACTGTTTATAGACCAAGCTTACCCGCCACCATCCTGATATTCTACCTGTTTATTGACCAAGCTTACCTGCCGCCAGCCCTGACATTCTGCCTGTTTATCGATCAAGCTTACCTGCCACCCTACAGCACACCCGTGACATTCTGTCTCTCCGTTCTACCTTTTTATTGACCAAGCTTTACCTGCACCAGCCCTGACATTCTAACGCTGTTTTAATCAAACCAAGCTTATCTGCCCCAGCCCTGTATCTAACCTTTTATTGACCAAGCTTGACCTTCACCAGCCCTGACATTCTACCTGTTATCAACCCCCCCCCCCCACCCAAGCCACACCTGCCCCCCCCTTCCTGCCACACCCGCTGATATGCTACCTGTTTCTGACCAAGGCTTCCTGGCCACCAGCCCTGCATTCCTAACCTGTTTATCGACCGGAAGCTGCCCGCCAGCCACCAGCCCTGACCTTCTACCTGTTTATAGACCAAGCTTACTTGCCACCAGACCCTGACGTTCTGGCCTGTTTATAGACCAAGCTTACCTGCACCAGCCCTGACATTCTACCTGTTTATCGACCAAGCTTACCTCTGCCACCAGCCCTGACGTTCTACCTGTTTATTGACCAAGCTTACCTGCCACCACCAGCCCCTGACATTCTGCCTGTTTATTGACCAGCTTCCCTGCCACCAGCCCTGACATTCTACCTGTTTATAGACCAAGCTTACCTGCCACCCAAAGAGCCCTGACATCTACTTTTATCGACCAAGCTTCCTGCCCCCACCCTGAATTCTCAGTTTTATCGCCGCTTACCTGCCCCCAGCCGACATTCTACCTGTTTAGAGACCACTTCCCTGCCACAGCCCTGACATTTTACCGTGTTGATTGACTAAGATTACCTGCCACCAGCCCTGACATTATCCTGTTTATTGACCAAGCTTACCTGCCAGACCAGCCCTGAATTCTACCTGTTTATAGACCAAGCTTACCTGCCACCAGCCCTGACTTCTACCTGTTTTCGACCAAGCTTAACCTAGCACCCAAGCCCTGACATTCTACCTGTTATAGACCCCACAAGCTTACCCTGCCACCAGC
>JAACNH010001756.1:0-58485 GCA_019447015.1 Hymenochirus boettgeri | reverse complement strand
TGTTATACGAATCTCTATGTCTTTATCCCACCTGGCGACTTATGTATTTTAATATTGTACAGGCTGTGGAACAAAAGCTGGCACCACCACCCTTAACTCTCTATACACATGTACACCCACTCTATACTAAGTATGTATAATGTATTGTTTAATTACAGTCGCTGTGTCCCCAGTGGCGCTTATAAAATAAAACTAGTATCCATACATCACTTGTAATCTGTATGTTATAATGTATAGCGCCGTGTATTCCACGTGGCGCTATCCATAAATAACATATACTAGACATACTGTTACTCTGTATTGGTTTATAATGTACAGCGATGTGTACCCAAAGTGGCGCTATAATAATAAACATATACATGACATACTTGTATTAATCTGTATTGTTATATAAGTTTGTACAGCGCTTGTGTACCCAAGTGGCGCTATATTAATAAACATATACTCATACTGTATAATCTGTATTGTTATAAAATGTATCTAGCTGCCGTCCCTGAAGTGGCGCTATATATAAACATATACATGAATACTGTATACATCTGTATGGTTATACATGTTAGCGCTGCGTCCCTTATAGTGGCGCTATATAAAATATATACATATACATACTGTAACAAGTCTGGATTGTTAAATGTACAGTGCTGTGTCCCCAAGGGGCGCTATATAAATAAACATATACATACAACTGTATAAATCGTTATGAGTTTATAATGTACAGCGCTGTTACCCAAGTGGCGCTATAGAAATAAACTATACACTACATACTGTATAATTCTGTATTGTTTATAAATGTACCGCGCTGTGTACCCAAGTGGCTATATAAATAAACCCATCTACATATTATAATCCTGTATTGTTATAATGTTACAGCGCTTGCTTCCCCAGTTGGCGCTATATAAATAACTATACATACAATCGATAATCTGTATGTTATAATGTACAGCGGCTGTGTACCAAGTGCACTATATAAATAAACATACATTAATACTGTATAATCGTGATGTTATAAAGCAGACTCGTACTGTGCGGGCGACCAAGTGGGGCGCTAATTAATAAACCTATGCACGAACTATACTCGACATATAGACATTACTCGTATGGTTAAAGGCAGCTCTGTGGTACCCAATGGGCTCTATATAAGAATAACCATATACACTCACATACTGGATAATCTGTGGATTGTTATAATGACAGCGCGTGTGGATCCAAGTGGCGCTGAAGAGCATAACGATGCAGCTACCGCAGTACCCGCGATAGATCGATAAGTTATTGTGATTCAACTACATGAGGCGTGTACCACAGGGCGCTAATAAAAATAAACATATGACTACATAGTATCTGTAAAATTCCTGATTTGTTTTATTATATGTACAGCGTCGTGTACCCCAAGTGGCGCATATAAAATACATATACATACATACTGTATAATTGTCTGCTTATAAGCTGACAGTTGTCTGTGTCCCAAGTGGCGACTATATAACTAAACATCTACAGTACATACTGTATAATCTGTATTGTGTTAATGTCATGCTGTGTCCCCAAGTGGCGCATATAAATAAACTTACATACATATGTATACTCGTATCGTTATAATGTACAGCTCTGTGTACACCAAGTGGCTATTCATAAATAAACATATGACAACATACTGATAATCTGTTATTGTATCAAGTACAGCGTCGTGTATCAAGGTGGTCGCTATATAAATAAACATATACAACATTACTGAATAACTGTATTGTTATAATGTACAGCGCGCTGTAACCCAAGTGGCGCTATCTAAATAAAACTTAATACCTACATACTGTATCATCTGGTATTGTTAATGTACAGCGGCTGTGTATCAGTGGAGCTATATAAATAAACATATACAACATACTGTATAATCTGTATTGGTTATAATGTACAGCGTTGGCCCCAAGTGGAGCTATATAAATAAACATCTACTACATACTGGTCTAATCTGATTGTTATAATGTCCAGCGCTGTGTACCCAATGGCGCTATATAATTAAAACATATACATACATTACTGTAATGATCTGTATGTTTATAATGTACAGCTCTGTGTCCCCAAAATGGCGCTATATAATAACATATACAACATACTGTATAATCGGTATTGTGTATAATCGTACAGCGCGTGTCCCCAAGTGGCTGCTATATATAAAATTAAAAACCATATACATACATACTGTATAATCTTATTGTTATAATGTACAGCGCTGTGTTATCCAATGGCGCTATTTAAATAAACATTATACATACATACTGTATAAATCTGTATGTTATCAGTACAGCGCTGGTCCCCAAGTGGCGCTATATAATAAACATATACATACATACTGTTATAATCTGTATTGTTATAATGTACAGCGCTGTGCCCCAAGTGCGCTATATAATAAACCAAATACATACAACTGTACTATGCTGTATTGTTATAATGTACAAACAGCGGCTGTGTACCCAAGTGGCGATATAAAATAAACATTAACATACATACTGTAACATCTGTATTGTATAATGATACAGCGCTGTGATACCCAAGTGGCGGATATGAAATAAACCATATACATACATAAACTTGTATAATCTGTCATGTTATAATGTATCAGCGCTGTGTCCCCAAGTGGGCTGATACTAAATAAACATTACACTACAATACTGTATAATTCGTATTGTTATAAGTACAGCGCTGTGTCCCCATAGTGGCGCTATATAAATACATATACATACATACTGATAATCGTATTGTTAAATGTACAGCGCTGTGTACCCAAGTGGGCGCTAGATACAAGTAAACATATACATACATACTGTATATCTGTAGTTTTATAATGTACGCGCTGTGGACCCAAGGGCGCTGTCTATAAATAACACATATCCATACATAATGTTATAAATGCTTATTGTTATAACGTACCGCGATGTGTCCAGTGGCGCTATATAAATAAAACAGTATACATACATACTGTCTAATCTGTATTGTTATAATGTACAGGCTGTTCTCCAAGTGGTGATATAAATAACATGACATATACATCATACCTGTATTAATCTGTATTGCTTTAATGTACAGCGCTGTGTCCCCAAGTGGCGCATATATAATAACTCTATACATACATACTGTATAATCTTTATGTTTATAATGTACAGCGCTGTGTACCACAAGTGGCCGGCTATATAAATAAACCATATACGTACATATGATATCTGTATTGTGTATAATGTTACAGCGCGCTTGTACCCAGGTGGCCGCTATATAAAGTAAACATATACATACATACTGTATAATCTGTATTGGTTAAATGTACAGCGCTGTGTACCGCATGTGGCGCTTAAATTAGACATAGTACAAACATACTATATAATCGATGTGTTATATATGTACAGCGCTGTTACCCAAGTTGGCGCTATATAAATAAACTCTTACATACATACATCCGTATAATCTGTATTGTTATAGATTTAACGCTGTGATACCCAGTGTGACGCTATTAAATAAACATATACTACATCTGGTATTAATCTGTAGTATGGTATAATGTACGCGCTGTGTCCCCTAACCCGGGTGGGCGCTATATTTAAATATACATAATATATAAATAACACAAAGATATGGAATAAATATTTAAAGTGGGTTGGATTCTGCTGTGGTGTCACATTATCGTATAAAAAAAAATAAATATTTTTAAAGCTGGTTTCCAATACCGTTTAAACAGGTAACGCTGTGCAGATTCAATCCCCAATATGGTTTTATGGCTCAATGAACTTTCAACTGTTTCACTAGTAGATCATATCCCTTGGAACTGCTAACTGCCACAGTAGAATAGATTTTTCCTCTGCTAGCCCCTCGAGATGATGTTAAGTGGACCTGGGTAGATGCTTCTAACTTAATATTGGTTATTTTGCATTAATGGAAGAGGCCCCGCCATTATAATAGATAATAAATACTAAGTGTTACGTACATACCCACCGTTGTTCAAGGTTCCTTTTTCGTTCTGTGCCCTACTGCTGAGAGTTTTAATGGCCAATGCTGTATTTCTTTTTGTTTTCGTTTTTAAACAATTTTGCAACTTCATCTTGTTTGACTCCTTGTTGACTGGGTAATGACATTATTAACTAATATCAAATTTTAACCTCGAGCGCATTTCACTTTGAATTGAAAATATAACTTGTTCTTACTTTGCTCTTGGCCGTTGACACAGTGACCATTCGCCGTAAAAGGAAGCACATGCTGGAAACAATACTATGATATCTTATATACGTCCCAGCCATTCATTTTTTTTTATAATTAGGAGAAAAGAGAACAACAGTAATTCTTGCACCATTAAGGAAATTGATCTGCCAGTAGTCACGAGGCTAGGCAACACTTAAACTAGGGCGGATATAGGATTGGGTGATTTAGATGACAAAAGAGCTTAGGTCATCAGTTCTATAGGTGGAGGAGCCAAATAAGCTCCACTATAAAATACAAGTCATTCAGCAATTCAAATTAACCCCAGGAAGGTACAGATGCATGTGGTTAGGCTTCATCACAGAAAAACAGCACAAGAAAACAAAATGTGTGATTTAGTGGGTTTTTTGTTTTTTTTTTTTTTTTTTTGTTTTTTTTTTTTTTTTTTGTTTGTGTTTTTGTGCATGTGGGTTTTTATCATTATTTCATGAAGACCATCCACTCCCATAGAGTGGAAAGCTCGCCATTAGAGGGGATGGTTTCGGAGGGAGCATCAATGAGGCAAGTTGAAAAAACGCTCAGGAACTTTGTCCTAAAGGCCAAGGGGGGCGGGGGGGGGGGAATTTTAGTTCAGGTCGTGTTTCCCCATTTTAAATACCTGTTAACTGCCACAAAAAAAACATTTGCCTTTTTTATATATAATGGATTGGTTGTTTTCTTATAAATGATTCAACCTAAATGCATATAATGAAAACATGCGAGAGGAACTTAATTGTAACAAATGCAAAAATGAATGTTCACCAGGACCAGATTTGCCTTTTTAAATAAAATGTTCCCAAGACCCCCTACTAAAGGTTGATTTTATTTGTAGTGGTATTTATTGTAAAAGTCAATACGTGGCTTAAAGGAGAAATCAAGTCTAATACAAATTAAGCTGGCGACTGGATCTTTGTCTTCTTTCTTGTGGCGCTAAAACGAAGCATTTTGTACCTTCCTATTAAAAGACAACGCATTAGAATGGTTCCAAAACCCTGGTTCCGAAGTGGATTTCATGGATTCGCATCGTGGAATGGTTTTCAATAATATCAAACAATCAGGAATTTTAGAATTTAAAAATCGTCAATTTTCTAAAGTTTCTAGATATGTAGAAAAAAATAACTCGGAATTGCACAAAGGAAGCATAGCCGTTTCCGCACTAGTGTGGTGTTTTTTTTTTTTTTTTAATATTTGGCCCATGGATTCGTGTTTCCTAACCATTTCCCTGGTTTGCTATTTATTACCTCATTTTTTGGGCGGAAATTTTCAATTTTTTTAACTCCCGTTTCTTCAATGGGTCCGCTGTAGATTTTTAATCCTCAAATCTGCAAATCTCAAGCAGATTTCAGTGATTTCGTTTTATCTCTGACCGCATCAATAATTTCATAGGTTTTTTGTGTATTTCATTACTTTCCCTTTCACTTACAGACCCATAAACTGCCTATTAAAATGATCTAAGAACTTTCCTGTCTTATTATAATTCCGTATAAAAGCTAGATCCTTTAACTTTTTACTGGATTCAATATATCTAATGGAGGATCTTCCACCTTCCCTTCAGTGGTCCTAAGGACCAATGAGCTGTCTGAAACCATTGGGCTACAATAGAAAGGAAAGTGACTCATTCATTAAAGCTCCCATTTCTGGACTGTAAGTCTGTTAGAAAAAAATGTGTTGGCCTTATTCCACACTAGAGTAGGTTATGTTCCAATTTCGGTGGGCCTAAACTTGTGTGCGGACATCTTTTTTTTAAAAACGGATCTGGATTGAAAAATCACTACTGCGCACGCGTTTCCGTCCGGAAACCAATGTTTATTCCACATTTATTCTCTGATATCAAGAAGAATGGTCCATGACAGGATTGTAAATTTATACTGACTGCACACGACACTCGTTACACACTGTGTATGGTCGCCTACAAACCATAATAAAACTTTGAGTGCGCAAGAGACTTTTCCCGGATCATTACATACTTGATAAACAGATCACAAGACAGTTTGTTAATGACGATTTTTTATTCCCCCCCCCCATAGTATTAGATAGAGATGTCAGAACTTCGCAAATCGGTACGCTCGTAGGATCAGCAAATTTTTCGAAAAGTTTCGAAAAATCGCGAGCAGACCATTTAAACCGGTGGTTCGGATGCAGCGTGAATCTGGGCATCACTAGTATTAGATTAAAAAAATTACAACCACGAGTTTAGCTAGCCATACTGGCCAAGTAGTGCTTGTGGGAACGCCATTGAAGGTGCGAAGGAAAGACCGATGAGGATTAAATAATGGAGCCATAACATATTCAATGTAACACAGTCCCGAAAGAAATGGAAATGGAGAGGAAGAAACACGACCGACTACTTATGAATATCCAACATGATTGTCTGGAGTGAAAAACACTGAAATAAACCATTCAATTCAATGTTTAGGAAAATGTAGGAATGTAGCTGATATGGATAGTAAAGAATGAGTCAACTGCTAGGAAGACGGAATTTAGAATAATAATACAACTATAGAGCTTTTGATAAAGGCTTTTGTGCCTGGTCACCGTCTGTCCCCAAAACGACCATACATGTCATAGACATAACACTGCACAAATACATACATGGTATTTATGTAAAAATTTCCCATTTTTTTAACTTTTATTTAAAGGCATGTTCAACCTTAAAACAAACCGAAAAATGTGGACTTTTGCCGTGATTGCCTCCAAACCTCAACGTTTTTTCCGGTTAGTTACATTTATTTGTACACCAGATCTTAATGATATGTTTTATTTCTTTGTCAACAAGTTTTCTGCCTGCCCTTCCTATCGCCGATGAGGGGCCCCCATTATTATTAAAATTTAGCATGTTGAGGGGAGGTGGCAGGGAACAGGTAAAACAGAAGTCAACAATTAGCTGATGTCTGCACTGGAGGGAGAGGAGCCAGCATTATTTGCAGTTTTTTAGTTTTAAGGGGTGGAGATGCCCTGTAAAGGGAGATAGAAATAAAATAAAAAACTGTTTTGTAAAGCACTTATTAGGTTGCAGACACAAATTAACTGCAGTTGTTAGGACTATAAGTTAGGGGTAAGGGTTAATACCATCTTAATGTTAAGTGATTAAACCTTTTTACCTGGACACACGACATATGTTAAAGGTATCTTATGCATGCTTCTCCTATCGCCGCCGGACTACTTGCAAACCTACTACTTCTGGTATTCCTTTCCCCCTCTCTACCCGTCAGTCTATACTTAACTCGCACAACTGTTGTTTCGCTCTCTAATAAACGGATCCCAAATCTCCTTTGTACCGGACACCAACCTGGCTCCCGTCAAACAGCGCATGTATAAAATCCTTCTCCTAAACATTTATACCCTTCGCTCTGCTGCTCCTCCTCTATTCCTCTCTAGTGCCCCATATGTTCCTGCACCGTACCCTACGCTCACACAGAACCAGCTCCTGTCCAACACCCCACTCACACTGCTTCTCTCGCCTTAAACCATTTCTCTCTTGTGGCTCCCATCCTCTGGAATTCTATTCCCTCTCTCTACGTCAAGAACCTCAATTAGCAGTTTTTAAATCACCCGTTACAATCCTAACCTATCTGCTGAACCGACACAGTATAATGGTCATCTATATATCTATATATGATAAAATCTTACCCTTACACCTCCTATCCAGTCCGGTAACCAGCACAGTATTATGGTATCTATATATCTATCTATATAAATCTAACCCTTACTCCACCTATCCGGTAACAGCACAGTATATGGTATCTATATATTCTATATATGATAAATCGACTACTACAATCCTACCATATCCGGTAACGCACAGTATATGGGACTATATAGCTAATATACGATAAATCTTACCCGTTACATCCCTACCTATCGGTAACCAGCAAGTATACTGATATCTAATATCTATATATGATAAATCTACCGATTACATCCGACCCATCGTAACCAGCACAGTATATGGTATCTATATATCTATATATGATAATACCCCCTTACAGGATCCGACCTATCCGGTAACCAGCACAGTTATTGGATCTATATATCTATTCTATGAAAATCACTCTTACACCTACGATCCGGTAAACCAGCACAAGTATATGGTACTATATATCTATGATATGATAAATCCTACCCCTTAGCACCTACCTATCAGGTAACCAGTCACAAGTATATGGTATCTAATATCTATATATGATCAATCTACCCTTACTATGTACCTATCGGTTAAGCATCACACGTATATGGTTCTATAATCGTATCTATATATGATAAATCTACCCTTACATCCTACCTATCTGGTTAACCGAGCACAGTATATGGTATTCTATATAATCTATATATGATAAATCTCCCTTACATCCTACCCTATCCGGGAACCAGCACGTATATGGTATCTATATATCTATATCACGATAAATCTACCCGATACATACCTATCCGGAACCAGCACAGTATATGATATCTATATATCTATATATGATAAATCTACCTACATCCTACCTATCCGGTAACCAGCACAGTATATGGATCTATATATCTATATATGATAAATCTACCCCCTTATCTACTATTCCGGTAACACCAGCAAGTAATATGGTATATATATACTAATATATGATAAACTCTACTCTTACATCTACCTATCCGGTAACCAGCCACAGTATATGGTAGTCATATATCTATTATATGATAAATCTAACCCTTCACATCCTACACTGATCCGGTAACCAGCACACGTATATGTATCTATATAACTATATAATGATAAATCTTCCCTTACATCCACCTATCTGGAACCAACAGTATATGGTATCTATCATATCGTATATATGATAAATCTATCCGTCACTCTTACCTACTTGGAACACACAGTATATGAGATCTATAAATCAATATATGATAATCTACCCTACATCTACCTATCAGGTAACCAGCAGTTATATGGGTATCTCAGTATATCTTATATGATAATCTACCTACCTTAACATCTACCTATCCGGGTAATCAGCACAGTATAATGGTATCTATATATCAATATGTGATTAAATCTATTCCCCTTACATCCTACCTATCTGGTAACCAGCACAGTATATGACTATCTATAATCTCATATCTGATAATCAACTAGCCCTCTCATCTACCTATTGGTAACCAGCACAGTATAATGGTATCTATATGTTCCTAAATATGATAAATCTAATCCCTACATCCTACCTATCTGGTAACCAGCCCAGTATTATGGTATCTATATGGTCTTAGATATGATAATACTCTACCCTTCATCCATCCTACCTACTGGTAACACAGCCTAAATGATATCTATATGTCTATATTATGATAAATTCCCTTACCTCCTAACCTAGCTGGTAACCAGCACTGTATATGGTATTATATACTAAATGATAAATTTACCTTACATTCACCTATCCGGTACACAGCACCGTATATGTATCATGAATCTATATATGATAAATCTACCCTTACATCCTACCTATCTGGTAACAGCACATATATGGGTATCTATAACTTATATATGATAATCTACCCTTCATCCCACCTATACTGGGTAACAGAAACAGTATATGGTATCTCTATATCTATATATGATAATTTACCCTTACATCCTACCTATCGGTAACACACCCAGTATATGATATCATATATCTATATATGATAAATCTACCCTTACTTCCTACCATCGGTAACGCACGCACAGTATATGGTATCTATAATCTATATATGATAAATCTACCCTTACATCCTACCTATCCGGTACCAGCACAGGATATAGTTGGAATCATTATAGCTATATATGATAAATCTACCCTTACATCCTAACCTTATCAGGTAACCAGCACAGTATATGATTTCTATATGTGTATCTATGATAAATCTATCTTACATTCCTACCTATCTGGTAACCCAGCCACAGTATATGGTATCTAGAGATCTATATGATGAAATCTACCCTAACATCCTACCTATAGGTAACCACGCACAGTATTATGGTATCTATATATCTATATATGAATAAATCTACCTTACATCTTACCTATCCGGTAAGTGCACCAGTATATGGTCTCTATATATCAATGATGTGATAATCTACCTTTACATCCTACCTATACTGGTAAAACAGCACAGATATGATATCTTATATATCTATATAGAAAAATCACTCTCATCCTACCTATTGGGTAACCAGCACAGTATATGTATCTATTGTCTATATATGATAAATCTAACCCTTAACATCCTACCCCTTTTTTATCTGGTAACCAGCACAGTATCTGGTTATCTATATGTCTATATATGATAATACTACCCTTACATCCTACTATCTGTAACAGCACAGTATATGATATACTATATGTCTATATAGGATAAAATCTACCCTTACATCCTACCTATCTGGTAACCAGCACTGTATATGGTACTATAATCTATATGATAAATCTACCCCTTACATCCTACCTATCCGGTAACCAGCATAGTATATGGTATCTATATATCTATATATGATATAATCACCCTTACATCCTACCTATCTGGTAACCAGACCAGTATATGGTATCTTATTCTATATATGAAAATCTTACCCTACATCCTACCTATCAGGTAACCAGCACAGTATATGTTTCTATATGTATATATGATAATCTATCCTTACATCCTACACTATCTGGTAACCAAGCACAGTATATGGTATCTATATATCTATATATGATAAATCTACCCTTACATCCTACCTATACGGTAACCAGCACAGTATATGGTTCTATTATTCTATATATGATAAATCTACCTTAAATCCTACCTATCCGGTAACCAGCACAGTATATGGTATCTAATATCTATGAATCTGATAAATCTACCCTTACATCCTACCTATCCGGTAACCAGCACAGATATGGTATCTATATATCTAAATGATGATAATTACCCTTACATCTACCTATCTGGTAACCAGCACACTATATATGATATCTATATATGATAAATCTACCCTTACATCCTACCTATCCGTAACCAGACCCCACAGTATATGGTATCTATATATGATAAATCTAGTACCCTACATCCACATATCTGGTAACCAGCACAGTAGATGGTATTAGATATACTATTGATAATCTACCCTACATCATACCCATCTGGTAACCAGCACAGTATATGGTATCTATATATATCTATATATGAAAATTACCTTACATCCTACCTATCCGCGTAACCAGCACAGTATATGGTATTATATATCTATATATGATAAATCTCCCTTACATCCTACCTATATGGTAACCAGCACAGTATATGTTATCTATAATCTACTATATGATAAATCTACCCTTACATACTACCTATCCGGTAACCAGCACAGGATATGATATCTATATATCAATATGATAAATCTACCCTTACATTCCTACCTATCTGGTAACCAGCACGATATGATATCTATATATCTATATATGATAAATCACCCTACATCTACCTATTCCGGTAACCAGCACAGATATGGTATCTATAATCTATATATGTAAATCACCCTTACATCCTACCTATGGTAACCAGCACTAGATATGGTATCATAATCTATAATGATAAATCTACCCTTACTCCTCTATCCGGTAAACAAGCACAGTATATGATATCTATATATCTATATATGATATCTACCCTTACATCCTACCTATCCGGGTAAACCAGACCAGCACAGTATATGATATCTATATATCTATATATGATAAATCTACCCTTACATCCTACCTATCTTGTAACCAGCACAGTATATGAGATTATATATCTAATATGATAAATCTATCCTTACATCCTACCTATCTGGTAACCAGCACAGTATATGGGATCTATATATCTATATATGATTAAATCTACCCTTACATCCTACCTACTGATAACCAGCAGTATATGGTATCTTATGTCAGATAAGATAAATTTACCTACATCCTACCTATTGGTAACCAGCACAGTATATGATATCTATATATCTATTATGATAAATCTACCCTTACTCCTACCTATCTGGTAACCAGCAATGATATGGTATCTATATATCTAATTGATAAATCTACCCTTACATATCCTACCTATCCGGTACCAGCACAGTATATGGTTCTATATCTATATATGATAAATCTACCTTACATACTACCTATCTGGTAACCAGCACAGTATATGATATCTATATATCTATATATGTTAAATCACCCTTATTCCTACCTACGGGTAACCAGCACAGTATATGGTATCTATATATCTATATATGATAAATCTACCCTTACTTCCTACCTATCGGGAAACAGCACAGTATATGGTATCTATATACTATATTGAAAATCTACCTTACATCCTACCTATCCGGTAACCAGCAAAGTATATGTTGAATCATATATATATATATGTGAAAATTACACCCTACATCCTACCTATCAGGTAACCAGCACAGTATATGATTTATATGTGTATATATGATAAATCTACTTACATAATCTACCTATCCGGTAACCAGCACAGTATATGATATCTATATATCTATATATGATAAATCTACCCTTACATCCTACCTATCCGGTAACCAGAACAGTATATGATATCTATATATCTATATTGATAAATCTACCCTTACATCCCACCTATCCAAGTAACCAGCACAGTATAGGTATCTATATCTATATATGATAAATCTACCTTACCATCCTACCTATCCGGTAACCAGCACAGTATATGATATCTTATATCTATATATGAAAATCTACTCTTCATCCTACATCTGGTAACAGCACAGTTATAGGTATCTGTAATATATATATGATAAATTACCCTACATCCACCTATCCCGGAACCAGCACATATATGATATCATATATCTATATATGATAATCTACCCTTACATCCTACCTATACCGAAACAGCACAGTATATGGTATCTATATATCTTATATGATTAAATCTATCCTTACATCCTACCTATCTGGTAATCAGCACAGGATATGATTGTTTTATTGCAACTGATACGTCTCAATCCAGCATTATTCCCATCCATTGTATATCTTGTGTTACACTAACTAGATGTAAGCTCTATGGGGCAGGGACCTCTTTCCTCTTGTGGCCAAAGCTCTAGCCACCTCTTTATCTAATTTATATATTATGTACTTGAAGTACTATCTATGTATTTATCCCCCTTGGATGACTTTTTGTATTTTATACTGTACAAGGCTGCGGTCCCACGTGGTGCTTTTATAAATAAACTATCTACATCATCATACATACAACATACATACATACAAGTATTAGAGCCACAATGCACCGAAAATTTCCTTTGCAGCAGATGAGTCATCTTAAAAAAAAACTGTCGGCCTTCACGCTGCAGACAAAGCACATCAAAAGTATAGAAATGTTTTCTAACACCAGTGGGGGTCTCAGTTCAGCCCCAAATATATTCAGTCTATACCCCATGGACAACACATGTAATATATCCAAATAATAGGAATGATCAACAACAAACAACTTTCACTCTAATGAACAGCATCAAGAAACCTCTCTGTGAGTAAAATGTATTTTAAAGACACAAACAATAAAAAAAGCATTTCTTTGTTTGGACTGATTTTTGGGAGATGAATGAAAATTTTATTGGTTAGTTTTTATTCTTTAGAAATATCTGAACACGTTGTTTAATAATATTACATGGTTCATGGTTTAATAAGTAAACCAAGTTTGCAGTGCAAGGTTGAGTAGATTGTATGTACTAATTGTTATCTGGATCTAATTTTCACAAAAAACATCAGGCCTGAATAGCATCAAACATCATTAATACATCTGTTACATGGCTTTCAATATTAGCCACATTGCAATATGTTTTCCTGCTATAGACTGGGACCTTCTGTAGATATCTAGGACCAAGATATATACACGATGTATAAGGGATAAAGTCAATTAAAATGCATCAGTCACAGACTAAAGACTATGTCAGTGGAAAGATCTAAACTACAAAATGGTTGTTCTTGAAAGGCAAAAATCTTCGTAGGACTTTCTGGATATATCTACAGCCTACAGAAGAGGAAAAGGGAATCGGACCCATCTCTTTTTCCCTCATACAAACGTTTTCAAAATATATTTTCTTATTACACAAAACAGAATTTTTGGGAGCCACATAATAATGATATAATGTACTGTTGTGATAAATACCAATATTTTAAAGACTTTCGAAGAACCCATAACTATATTAATATAATAAGATATATATATATATAATAATTAATAGTACTAAAGGAATGAAACAGCACTCACAGGATTTCAGCAACCAAGCGATTTGGTTATTCGGCCATATTGTTTACATGTTTCCGCCCAGTATGGGCCATCTTCAGAGCCGTTCTGAAGACATCCCATGTAAACATATGGCTGAATAAAGCCAAATCGATTGGTTGCTGAAATCCTGTGGTGCGTCTTTCATTCCTATTAGAACTATATAATCTTCAAGCAGCACCCAGGTGGTCAATCTGAAGGAGAGTACATGCCATACAGCAAGTGATGATATATATATATATATATAACCTGTTAGGAACGTTTGCTAAGCTCTCCAAGGTCATAAGCTTATAAAACAGTAACAGACCTAACAAATGTCTTTTGGAGAGTGTGAAACACTATTTCTTTCTTCCTTGCCATTCTTACTTTCCAGTTTGACCTTGTCTGGTCAAGCTTTCAGTAAATGTTACTAATTTACTTCTTTGTTATTAGGTTATTTTTTTAGAAAGGTTCAGCTGAAGTCAAGGCCAGGTGGTCTTGTTTTGGCAAATTTGTGGGTGTGGGGGGGGGAGGGAGGTTGGAACCAGATGGTTTGGCAAGTAATTGAGTATTGGGTAGGTGAAGGGCTGGTCAAGACTTCTAAATACACTGTTATAATTCGACTTATTCTGGCTTACTAAATCAACTGATGGTCTATTCGATGGCGGTTCTATTCCGATGGCGGTTTTATCTGATGGCGGTTCTATTGATGGGGTTCTATTCCGATGCGGTCTATCGATGGCGGTTCTATTCTGATGCGGTTTTCTTGATGGCGGTTCTTCGGAATGTGAATTTTTCAAATTTTCGATAGAATTTTTAGGCCACAAAAAGCTTTTACTCTATTTCAGACTCAGCCACATTATTTTGGTGTTAATTCTACCTCATTTCTTAATACCATATGGAGGTGTTATTTCAATGTTGCCTCTTTAGAGATTGTGTAAATTTCTCTGCAAAGACAATTTCCCCTTTTTAAACTATCAGGGCCGTGTTTAGGGGATCCCCCCTCAGATGGTAATAATGGACTTTGGTTTGGTTGGTTAATAAAGCTACACTCTTTGCTTAGATTAACCTGCTAACACTTTGCTGAGTCTATTGCCCCCTGCTGGCAGTTGAACGTGTTGAAGTTTAGGGAGAGGGTGTGACATTGCCATATAGTAATAGAGACTACACATATCACAATTTAACACTTGTCACCTCTATAGCTATTTCCCTAGTAGAAGAACTCCAAAGTCTAACATTATATGTATCAATATGAATATCTTATATCAATTAACCCCTCTAGAACTATCCACAATGCTGCCCACTGTTGTAATCATTTTCCATTACATGAAGGAGCGAGGAGACATGGCCAAATCATTGCTCTACTGAGGTTACTCTGTTAAGGAAAGTGATAACTTTTTGTTGGGGGTCAATGCTTTGTGTGGCTAAATCCTGGTCTTTCCTCTGGATACCCCTGAGATTCTTGACCATGATTACACATTGAGGAAGATACTGATTGCGGCTTTGATGGGGAAAGTTGGGGTTGAAGATAGTGGAGTTGTTAATCTGCGGAGCTGGTTTGAGTTGTTGTACTTTATGGTCTTGGCTGTGAATCCTGGACAATCAGTTTAATAAAACTGAATCAAACCTCCGTTTTTAACGGTTTCACATACAAAGATGATCTACCTGCTATAAAGGGGTTTCAATTCTAGAATTTGTATTTGTTAATAAAATGAAAGGAAAATAGTTACTTTGTAGCAATAAAAATGTTTTGAAGAATTTGACTTGACGAAAGGTATTTACGGATATCGTTCAATCATATCTTTCATGAAAGACATTGGGGTTGGTGTTTTATATAGAATCGAATTCTAACACAAGGTTCCTATTTATATAATCTCCAATCCGCCTCTTGTCTCTACACCAGTTTGAAAAATGCCACTGCAGTGCACGTAGAAGGCTGGCTCCCAGCCATAGTCAACATTAATGGCTGCTTGGACTAGACACAATGTACGAACCAACGAAAGTTTCCCTGGTCGATCTGTCACTTACCGACAGTGTTGGCCTCTGAAGTAGAAAATCTACAAAGCAATCTAGCATGAGAGAAAGATAAATAATTCAGCTGGGATTAGACACACTCAGTCTTATTCAATGAGAGGTGCAACATTGGTTTGCCTCAGCCAATCAGATGTTACCTTTTTACTGGTTTAACAGTGGAAAACATTTTTCTCGCATCATTGGTTGCTGTGATAAAAACGTTGCACCTCTTATGGAAAAGCCCCACTAGGCAGTAATATTGCACTTTTTTTGGTTAAATATTTGAGTAGGACCATTTTGAATTTTCTTTGAAATTAGAATTGAATGTTAATCGTGACAGTTCACCAAGACCAGTTTATTCATGTTAGGAGCTTTACCTTGGTGGATGTCGTATTATGGCTAAATGTAACATGTTTTTGGTATGTGTCATGAAATTCCTCTATCTGCATGGTAAGTTAATTAGCTAAAACAGTTCTACTGAATCCATGTAACATGGTGTGTTCCGACGTTTACTTTGCCACCACGTTCCGTCCTCTATATGGGGCCCCACATGACTTACACTGCAGGTTCTAAATAAGGTAGGCGGGGTGGCCAATAACCTCATAGCAAATGGCTCTTGGCCTGAATGTTTCTTTGGTGGGTTGGCCTGTGTTGGTAACATTGTTGTCTGTCTCGGGATTGCGTGTTAACCTATATTATAAAAATAGCCCTGGGACAAAAAACTAATGTTCTTTCTGTGCTACCCCAAATCTGTCTTGTAATATCTCCACATCTATGAATTGACAAATTGTACCACATCAGATAATGATCACAATGGAACCTTTGACTAGCAAACACCATTGTTCATTTTGTTAAACTCTGTTTGAATACATTGCACAAATCCTCAGCGGAGGCCCCAACAAGAAAATGGGTTTATAGTTCAGATAAGAAAGTCAGTTAGTGCAATGAACATTCGATAGAGAAACCTGAAAACACGGTGGGCCTGTAGGACCAAGTCGGAAAGACCTACGGTTGGGTTTCAAGTCTTTATTAAACCAAGGAAGTTTGGAGTTAGAAACAATATTAACGTAAAGGTTAGAATCCCCTTGTGTGAATTCATATACATCTGTAGACACAACTAAAAAATTCACCAAAGGACCAAATACAGATGATTTACACAAAGATTATAAACCTCGAAACAAATCTAGAAATCAAAATGTTCCATGATAAGATACACAAAACGAATGACTACAAGTAGCATAGGTTTGACTTGTGTGATTTGGAAATGAAACGAGCTGCTTAGGTGATTGTTGACTCTTTATTGAGTGAGGCTAATCAAGGTCGGTCTCCCTTTATTGACACCTGCATTCAGTAATATTTCTAAGCAGCAAGTGGAACTCGGTCAGTAATCACGCTCTAGGGCTTTGTCACTTAAACAGAGAAAAGGTAGTAGAAATCTCCTTTCAAAGGCTCCCCAGCTGTTTTCAAAGGAAAACCATTCATATGTGTAAATGGCTGTATCATTTAGTTCACAATCACAGCTACACCAATAGCTGCTTTTCCAGAACACTCTTTTAGATGTTCAAAGATTCCGTAAACCGGATTGTAAACATTCTCACACATTTCGCGGTCACCTGTCTGATGCAATTTATTTACTTTACTAGATATGAAATACACAAGGATAAAAAACCAGCGTACAAATGTATACAAACAGCACAAAGCAATGTAGGCAGTTGACACAATTCATTAAAGGACAACTCCAACCTCATAAGAACATCATTTAGAAAGAAACGGCCTCTTTATAATATGTTGATTATCATAGTTTGTCCTATGAATTCATTACTGATGCCTGCTATGCTTCTGGATGCCTCATGGAACTGAGCAATTTAGAAACCTGTAACTGAGCCTGTACTGAGCCTGGGCATGCCTCAGAAGAGGCAGACAGGGGATTAACATTCAGTCATTGGCTGTGATGTCAACTGTCAAATCCATAACTGACAGTTACTAACTGGAAGAACCTGGAAGCAGAAACGGGGAAACAGGACATTGTGCAGGATTTCAGGTTAGACTTACACCTTTCACATTTCAAACTATTACCGTTTAGGGTTTTGGGGGGTGATTAACCTGTATGTAAGTTATTTTGGGGCTGGACTTGCCCTTTAAACCAAATCAGTTACAGCAGTGACATCAGTTATTCAATGTTCTAGGTATGTAACACTATTAAGTAGCCAAGTGTGAATTATGATGTCATACAGGATCATGTTTGGAAAAATTAGTGGTTTCATCCCTATACGTGAATAGTATTCAGATGAGGACTTATCCCAGATTGGTGGTCTATGCTGATCTGCCGGATTGTCTGTGATCTGGTATGAGAATAATATACCATATATGTAACATATTTGCTTGCCCAGTGCTAGTGTTGGAAAATCTGAATATCTTAGAGGAGAACGCTGGAAATAACAAGGTAATACAATCATCTAAAACTCATTTGCCTTCCTGCAGTTTCAGGGACTCATCACATTGACAATGTAAGATGAGTAATCAAAGCCATTCAGGTAATAACCAGAAAGAAAAGAACCTTCTATATCTAACCACGTTCCAGGTGGTGTTTCTTTAGGTTCTGGCTGGGGGAAAGTTCTCAGAAGGAATATGATGCCCACGTGACTTCTTTGTGCAATAATCCCAACAGTAATCTCGTCAATTGGATTTGCATTTGGAAAATGTTAACCGTACAATTCATTATCCCCTAAGCAGAATTTTTAGGAGGGTTTGAATGCACCACCACTGTGAAGGCAAGAGGGCAGAGTACTTTATAACCCTTATAATGACCACATGAATGATCCCTTGATGGTAAATCATTTGTTTTTTCCCAACTGCCCCTTGGCTATATTTCGTGGAAGACATAAAAGTGGAAGCATCTTGGCTCAACAAGGATTTGGTGCATACAATCTGCTGGACTGTTCTGACTTTGTTTTTTTTTTGCCTGGATCTGTGCTGAAGCTGCAATTTCCTCTTTGCTATTTCTTTTCTCAGATTAGACTCAAGTAACCTTAGATGTCAGGAGGCTTAGCTGATTCCTTACTGCACAAAGCGTCATTTGTGTCTTAGACAACTGTTCTTCACTCCTGTCTGTCTATTCCTTTCTAGACAGGGAAAGCCCATTGCATGGTTAAACCTTGTAACTATATATATATATCTATCTGTGTACATGTAGGTGCTAGTTTATTTTATAATAACAGAACTTGAAACTCCATTAACCATTCATCGCCTGCCCCACTTTACAGGGAATCAGGGGGTTAAAACCGAAATTCCAGACCCATCTATCGATCAAATCCACAGACCAGAAATGGCTTTGATACATTGGAACTCAACAGCGTCCGATTCCCTTTATGTGTGGATATTACGATAATTACAGCAATGATAAAAAAATATTTGTTTACTAGAGAGATGTGGGTGATTTCACAATGATATGTATTGGGTTTAATGACGGAATCTGGATTTTCACCTGTCCAGATCCACCCAGCTCCTATTCTCTGCTTTGCACCAGCCCTGGTATAGTTGGATACCCACCAGCAACATACATTAATACGTGTTATCTGACCGGACCTGTCAGACAAACTTCCACTGTGCATCACCAAGATGAATGGTCCTTCTTCTGTTCTCATTTTAACAGCAACCCCATTCATTCCCTCCTGATATCTGCATTAGTCTCCAGCACACACTCACATTCTGCCATTGGGCAAGATTCATGTTGCAAACACAGACATTTCTTTTAAATTGCTTCACAGCAGGTGAAGAGTAGAAGTGAAATAAAAAAAAAACAGAGAAGGTTCTCTTACCTCTCGCATTTATCCTTGGGCAGGACAAACACATTCCAGGGAATTCTGTTTATTTAAATGCCGTATAATCCAGTGCCAAAGTGTAAACCCACACAGCCTGATTAGATGGAAGTTTGCAGGTGGATCCCACAGAATATTCCAAAGCAGTGAAAAAAAAAAATCCTTCCAGGTTTCTTATTTTCCTTTCCCCACGATTCGCTTGTGTTGTTTTTAGAAATCAGATTCCACTGGAGTGAAAAGCCTTTGGTATCTAAGATAAGATTTTGCCCAATTACCAAACAGCCCTGCATTTGGTCATAATAAAGGTCTTCAAGTTGGTGCAGGCAGCTCTGATGCAGGAGATGTTCACACACACCACACACACACAATTAAAGAACACAAGCCAGAGGAAGCAGCATTCTGCATCCCTTACAATACTCTAGATGGCATAGCCTTCCACGGCTTCACAGAGAGAGAGAGAGAGAAAAAAAAAACAACTCTCAGCAGCCTGCAAGGCTTTTCTCGCTTCCCTCGTGATAATTCAGAGCGGCGTTGACTCTTGACCGTCTCCTGTGTCCAGTTGCAAATATAGATTTAGATATCTTTCCCCAAGAAACAAAATAAATAAAAACTGCAAAGTAGAACGAAGTACAGAAATGAACATAGGGAACCTGGCGTGAAAGCAGATTGGCTCTGTAATTCTCCCCCTAAGCGTTGCCCTGATAATCCATTGCATAATAATAGCCAGCTAAGCTCGCACAGACACTAACTGACATGCCAAATCCCAGATCAACATCAACATTTGTCAGAAAGAAGCATGTCACCTTCGCGGGGGTTGGGAGAAGAAGAGGAGGAGACAACATCGAATCTGCGTTCAGAGAACCGTAAGCAAAAATAATATAAAGGAGGTGAAAAAAATAAAGAAACAGATATAAAGAACAGAAGAAAATAAACGCCGCTTGCATAATTCTAGGGTCTGTCGGTAACACGAGAAACCTGGTACTAAGTAGATTCCTTCTCCACTTTCTATTACTAACTGAATTACAGGCGGAGATAGTGCAGCAGGAGGAAAATTTGGAAGCTTCGGAATGACAGGAAGCAGGATTTTCAGGGAGCTATCAATAGTTGGATCCAACATCAATAATTCTTTTCTTATGGTAAACTTGATATTACGTCTTGACAGATGCACTGTCAGACGGGGAAGAGGAGACAGCTTTCACTGTGGTGCGAACTAAAGGGGATGTAGAGAAAGATTAAAAAAAAAAACTTGGTGCCTGGTATGAATTCAGTAGAGTTCCTCTCTGAACAGAAAAGACCTTAACTAGACCTCAAGTAGAGGCAGATCCACAAGGAGCTACACTGTGAGGAAGATAAATCAGATTGGCGACAATGTTTGCGCCATTTATGAAGTAATAGGTCTGGTGATTGGTAAAGAAGGACGCCACCGAAGTAACTTGGATATTTTCCATGGATTTGAATATAAATTTGGGAATGATTCGATCTTCCAAAGAAATGTCCTCCTGTGTCTTCAATATCTGACACTGCAGAAGAATTTTCTGAGTAGGCGAAATGCGTGTTGGTTAAGGGGGAGAGGGAAGAAGTGGTCTGATAAGAGTTTCTTTGCGAAAACTAGTGGGGCATATTTTAGCTCAAGTAAAAGAAGAAGGGTGTATGGAGACAAATGTTGGAGAATCTGTGACTTTTTATTACACAAAGGGTCCAACCAGTGATTACCCCCATGAGAGGAGCGATTGTATTCACGAATTATTACTACTCTGAGTTTAAGACCTTTATGAGCAGTTGATGCGGTTACTTCTGGAATGTTATCGGAAGGTGACAGTGAAATGGAAGTCCGAGTGGGTATGATTGACTGGACGGCACAGGGCCTCGGTAATGTGGGTCTACTTGGGAGGAGGAATGCTTGATATGGCCACACAGCAAGAACCATAGTCAACTTACCTTCACGCTGCCATTGGACACTGAGGATACAAGCCTATGGACACTATTTAATGGTTTATTGGGATATATATATATGAACATGAGCACTCGATAGGTGTGAATATTAACCTCGAACGGGCTGGTACTTTACCGAGATCTAGAGCGTTCGTTCCTTATGAGTTCTTTGATTTGACGTAGGTTTTGTATAAGATACAAATTCCAGTGCCGTGTGCCGCTGCTGCGGAGAGTCACGAGCTGATTTATTTATGATTTATTAAGTATTTTCTTTGTTATTTTGGATGGCAAATTGGCAACAGAACTTGGCACGCGTTTCACGTCAATAGAATCTTTAGTGAAGTTTTCAGGTAAATAACAGCTGTTCCCTTTACCTGATTCCTCTCCTTCTTCTCAAATCTAACAATGTACGGTATAGATTTCCAAGGGCAGGTCTATGGTATGTGCCAGTCCTTTGGTATCCAATATTGCAACAAAAAAACCCTCAAAGGAGCAATCTCACCCATCCTGTTGTTGGCACATTCAACACTCACACCACACCACACAAACACCAACACACACACACACACACACAACACACACACACACACACTGTACATAGAATTTCTCAAGTGAAATGTCCGGATTTCCAGTTTATTAACTTCTAATGCAGCAGAGAATTAAAGGGAATGTTCACCCAAAAACATGGGTCACATGTCTGTTACCTGCCCCCAATCCCAACTGATATATACAGCACATTATACCTATATTACCTATATTACTAACCAGATATTTAATGATAATTATTGTCCCGATTCTCGCAGTAAGCTTGCTCCTCCCTCTATGCTGTCAATCAAGGCTGTTACAACTGACATCACAAGTAGTGATTTACTCGAACCAAGTTCAAACTCAGATTATCCGAACTGGTATAGGTTTTTTGAACTCGCAGACTTATTTACGATAATATTCAAACAATTTGAAAATTATCAAATTCTCCAATCAGTAACCCTCGAATGTTACATTCGATTCGGTAACCCTCGAATGTTACGTTCGAATTCAGTAACCCTCGAATGAGCCATCGATCTCGGTTCTCCTTGAATGTATCGTTCAGTAACCCTCGAATGTAGTCATCGATCTCGGTAACCTTTGAATGTATCGTTCAGTAACCCTCGAATGTAGCCATCGATCTCGGTAACCTTTGAATGTATCGTTCAGTAACCCTCGAATGTAGCCATCGATCTCGGTAACCTTTGAATGTATCGTTCGGTAACCCTCGAATGGTAGCCACGATCGGTAACCTTTGAATGTATCGTTCGGTACCTCGAAGTAGCCATCGATCTCGGTAACCTTTGAATGTATCGTTCGGTAACCCTCGAATGTAGCCTCGATCTCGGTAACCTTTGAATGTACGTTCGGTAACCCTGAATGTAGCCATCGATCTCGGTAACCTTTGAATGTATCGTTCGGTAACCCTCGAATGTAGCATCGATCTCGGTAACCTTTGAATGTATCGTTCGGGTAACCCTCGATGTAGCCATCGATCTCGGTTCCCTCGAGTATCTCTAATCACAACCTGCTGCCTCCTGCACATGCTCAAGCTTATAAAAAAGCTCATTGAGCAGATGGAGGAGCAGACACATTTAACAGAAAGGAATAGAACGTACCATTAAATATCTGGTTACAAATACATGTAATAAACTGGTATAAAAGCAGTTGGGGTTGTGTGCAAACAAAACAACAATTTGAAGCTAGAAATGATGCATCACATGCGTTTCAATTAAACTGCAGGAATCTCATTTCTTTAGTTTCGCTTCTTAAAGGGATTTCCAACTTAAAGACTATAACTGGTCACGTACCAGTTACCTGCATAGAGAAAGTGTTACCCCTGTAGCAGCAGTGACCAGAATTCAATAGGCTCTGCGCTTCAGTATGGACCTCACCACACGTTCACTGATGAAGGACCAACAAGGGTCTGAAACATGTTGGTCACATCTCTACTAAAGCATTATGACACGTGGGATTGAATACCACCTGGCTCTCTCCAGTCCTTTTTTTTATATTTATCTGTTATCTGCCTCGACTGATATATCCAGCTCATTATTACCTGCATTATAACCCGATATTTAATGATAATTATTGTCCGATTCTCGCAGTAAACGGCTCCTCCCTCCATGCAGTCAAGGCTGTAACTGCTGACATCACAACCAAACGCTTGACTGGATGATCCACTGCACATGTCCAAGATTATAAAAAGCTCCTTGAGCAGAGTGGGTACCTTGCTACAAATATCTGGCACCATAACACAGACACCTCCTACTCCTCACTGCTGGGACTTTCAACATACATTGCAAGGGAACCATAAACAGTGGGTTTAATTTATTTTTGGGGGTGGACATGCCCTTTAAGTACCAAAATTCTCCATCATTGTAAGAGACATAAGCAATTCTTGGTCTAAGATTCAAAATGAAAAATAAAGTCAGGCTTTCACCATTACTGCGCATTAGGGGAGAAAATCATAGTACATAGTAATTGAGTGAATAAAGACATACGTCCATCACGCAACCTATCACCCTCCTTTTAAAAAAATTTTTTTTAACCCTACCTAACAGTTGATCCAGAGGAAGGCAAAAAAACCCAAACAACTAAAAAAAGGGGGGGGGGGGATTCCTTCCGACTCCAAACAGCATGGAAAGTATCCCGGGATCAACCAGGTCTATATGCATTAATACCAGTAATTCTCAATATTATATAGTATCCCTGTACCCAACCAGAACTACAGATATGTATTAATACCAGTAATTCTCAATAATATAGTATCCCTGTACCAACCAGAACTATGGATATGTAATTAATACCAGTAATTCTCAATATTATATAGTATCCCTGTACCAACCAGAACTATGGTATATGTATTAAAACCAATAATACTCAATATTATATAGTATCCCTGTACTGACCAAACTACAGTATATGTATTAATACCAGTAATTCTAATATTATATAGGATCCCTTACCCAACCAGAACTACAGTATATGTATTAATACCAGTAATTCTCAATATTATATAGTATTCCCGTACCAACCAGAACCAGTATATGTATTATACAGTAATTCTCTCATTATATTGTATCCCTGTACAACCAGAACTACAGTAATGTATTATACCAGTAATTCAATATTATATAGTATCCCTGTACAACCAGAACTACAGTGTATGTATTAATACCAGTAATTCTCAATATTATATAGTATTCCCGTACCAACCAGAACTACAGTATATGTATTAATAACAGTACTTCTCAATATTATTAGTATCCCTGTACCAACCAGAACTACAGTATATGTATTAATACCAGTAATTCTCATATTATAGTATTCCCTACCAACCAGAACTACAGTGTATGTATTAATACCAGGAATTCTAATATTATATAGTATCCCTGTACCAACCAGACTACCAGTATATGTATTAATACCAGTAATTCTAATATTATATAGTATCCCTGCACAACCAGAACTACAGTATATGTATAATACAGTAATTCTCAATATTATATAGTATCCCTGTACCAACCAGAAACTATAGTATATGTATTAATACCAGTAATTCTCAATATTTATAGTATCCCCATACCAACCAGAACTACAGTAATGTATTATTACCAGTAATTCTCATATATATAGTAACCCTGTACCAACCAGAATTACAATATATGTATTAATACCAGTAATTCTCAATATTATATAGTATCCCTGTACCAACCAGACATACAGTATATGTATTAATACCAGTAATTCTCAATATATATAGTATCCCTGTACCAACCAGAACTACAGTATATGTATTATACCAGTAATTCTCAATATTATATAGTATCCCCGTACCAACCAGAACTACAGTATTTGTATTAATACCAGTAATTCTCAATATTATATAGTATCCCCGTACCAACCAGAACTACAGTAAATGTATTATTACCAGTAATTCTCAGTATTATATAGTAACCCTGTACCAACCAGAATTACAGTATATGTATTAATACCCGTAATTCTCAATATTATATAATATCCCTGTACCAACCAGAACTACAGTATATGTATTAATACCGGTAAGTAATACCCATTCAAGACATCCTTTAACTGCGGCTCCATAGACTTGAATGAGGTTACCCCTGCAAACCCATGTGGTTTAATAACTCCTAAGCTTGGTAAGGCCGAAAATTTTGTGCAGCCGCTATGAATCCCAAATGAAAGACTAGCGATGTTATCAATCTATAAGCACTATGTCAGGAACATCACGCCTTTATCTGATCCTAGATCCATCTAACATTAGTGATAAATTGTGTTATTTTCTAGCTTACTTCCCCTTTAATCAAATAACGAGGCCCAGTAGTTGTTTGATTTATTTATGGTATTAATAAAGAGCCCTTAGCTATTTCGTTCATCATAATCCTTTAGACATTGCTTCTAAGGAAAAGGATAAAAAAACTATTTGGTTGAACAAGCCCTCGGATTTTCATAGATCATCATGACCCAGGTATTTTAACAGCTGTCCCCGAATGTAGGACTTGTAAAAAAGTTGGACTTGCAGTTTAATCAGCACCGTGGATCCCGCTTGCTCGCTGACACTTATTCGCTAAAAACTAACCTCTTTACGCGAGAGGATCAGAGTTTTCTACATCTAAAGGTAAGTTTTATTTCAACATTAATGAATCCAATGAAGTCAAATCATTATATTTCTACCAAGACTAAAACCTGAAACGGCTTTTAACAAACCTTAGAAAACTGAATAAACTGACAAAAAAGACTGAAATTGAAACAATTAAACTCTAAGGCTACGTCCAGACTATTTCATTTAGTTTTGGGTAATATAAGTAAACACTGATTATCCAAAACTAGCAATTATATAGTGGATAATGTACCCCCTACTGTAAATATAAGGATATAGAAGTACAGAGGAGTTCTGTGTCATATAAAGGTACAAGGACACAGACTGAGTTATACAGGGAACTCTGGGTACCAACATGTATTATAAGGGATAATGTATCCCCATGTAATTATAAGGATATTAGAAGTCACTGAGGAGTTCTGTGTATATTAAAGGTACAAGGACACAGACTGAGTTATACAGGGAACTCTGGGTACCACTCGTGTATATAAGGAGAATGTAACCCCTACGTAAATTATAAGGATATTAGAAGTCACTGAGGAGTCTGTGTCTAATAAAGGTACAAGGGCACAGACTGAGTTATACAGGGAACTCTGGGTACCACTCATGTATTATAAGGATAATGTATCCCCTACTGTAAATTTAAAGGTATATAAGTCACTGAGGAGTTCTGTGTCTATATGAAGGTACAAGGACACAGACTGAGTTATACAGGGAAATCTGGGTACACTCATGTATTATAAGGATAGTGTATCCCTACTGTAAATTATAAGGATATTAGAAGTCACTGAGGAGTTTCTGTGTCTATATAAGGTACAAGGACCACGACTGAGTTAACAGGGAACTCTGGGTACACACTCATTATTATAGGGATAAGGTTATCCTACTGTAAATTATAAGGATATTAGAAGTCACTGAGGAGTTCTGTGTCTATATAAAGGTACAAGGGCACAGACTGAGTTATACAGGGAACTCTGGGTACCACTCATGTATTATAAGGGATAATGTATCCCTACTATAAAATATAAGGATATTAGAAGTCACTGAGGAGTTTGTATCCATATAAAGGTACAAGGACACAGACTGGTTATACAGGGAACTCTGGGTACCACTCATGTATTATAAGGGATAATGTATCCCCTACTGTAAATTATAAGGATATTAGAAGTCATAGAGGAGTTCCGTGAACATTTAAGAAGCACAAAGCGCAGGCCAAGTGCTTTATAAAGGCAGGGTGATTCCAAGGGACTTTTGATATCTGTATAATTTACAGTCGGGGGTAATTATCGATTATAACTTACCCCTTCCCCCTAATTCAAAAGCATGAGCTGTGAGCCTATGGCTCACTGGCAATGAAATGGCAGACCCCCCTCCCTCCCCACCGGTGCACCAACTGTGACAGGACCCCTCTCTGTCCATAGCCTCTATCTATCATCTATCTATTTATCTATAGATAGGAGCAAACGATACGGCAGAAACATCATGGGTGGAACTGTGGACAGGAAGCAAGAAGGTAGGTAAATTAATAGTTGGCGTAGTTTATAAGCCGCCAAATTCCGAGGAAGAGGTGGAAACGAATCTCCATATGCAGTTGGCGAAGGCTGCTGGTATGGGGCATGTTCTGGTCATGGGGGATTTTTACTACCCTGAATAGATTGGAGTAAGGGACTGCCAGCACCTCAAAAGGTATAAAGTTCTTAAATTTCTATAGGAGCATTTATTCACAGATGGTAGAAGTTCCTACAGACAGAAGTGTTGTTGGATCTGGTGATATCTAATACCCAGAGCTCATATGGAGATGAAGGTAATGGGAAGCTTAGGGAATAGTGGACCATGATATAGTGCCATTTAATATAGGGAATAGTGATCATGATTAGTGGTCATTTAATATGGGAATAGGGACCATGTATATAGTGTCATTTAATATAGGGAATAGTGATCATGATATAATGTCATTTAATATAGGGAATAGTGGACCATGATATAGTGTCATTTATATAGGGAATAGTGATCATGATATAGTGTCATTTAAATAGGAATAGTGATCATGACAGTGTCATTAATATAGGGAATAGTGACCATGATATAGTGTCATTTAATAGGTAATAGTGACCTGATACAGTGTCATTATAATAGGGAATAGTGACCATGATATAGTGTCATTTATATAGGGAATAGTGACCATGATATAGTTGTCATTTAATATAGGGAATAGCGACCATGATATAGTGTCATTTAGTATAGGGAATAGTGACCATGATATAGTGTCATTTAATATAGGAGAATGCGATACGTTGATAGTGTCATTTATATAGGGAATAGCGTCATGATATAGTGTCATTTATATAGGGAACAGTGACCATGATATAGGTCATTTAATAAGGGAATAGTGACCGTGATATAGTGCCATTAATTTTAATAGGGAATGTGACCGTGATATAGTTCATTAATATAGGGAATGTGATCTGATATAGTGCATTTAATATAGGGAATAGTGACCATGATATAGTGTCATTTAATATAGGGAATAGTGATCTGATATAGTGCCATTAATATAGGAATAGTGACCATGATATAGTGCATTTAATATAGGAATAGTGATAATGATATAGTGTCATTTAATATAGGGAAAGTGATCATGATATAGTGTCATTTAATATAGGGAATAGTGACCATGATATAGTGTCATTTAATATAGGGAAAGTGACCGTGTATGCATAGTGGTGCATTTAATATAGGGAATAGTGACCGTGATATAGTGGTCATTTAATATAGGGAAAACAGGACCGTGATATAGTGTCATTTATATAGGGAATAGTGACGTGATATAGTGTCATTTATATGGGATAGTGACTCATGATATAGTGTAAATAAGGGAATAGTGACCGATGATATATGTGTCATTTATATAGGAATAGTGACCTGATATTAGTTTCATTTAATATAGGGAATAGTGATCATTTAATATAGGTAATAGTGACCATGATATAGTGTCATTTAATAGGGAATAGTGACCATGATATTAGTGATTTAATATAGGAATAGTGACCTGATATAGTGTCATTTAATATAGGGAAGTGACATGATATAGTCGTATATTAATATAGGAATAGTGCCATGATATAGGTCATTTAATATAGGGAATAGTGACATGATATAGTGTCATTTAATATAGGGAATAGTGATCATGATATAGTGTCATTTAATATAGGAATAGTGACCATGATATAGTGTCATTTAATATAGGGAATAGTGACCATGATTATAGTGCATTTAATATAGGGAATAGTGACATGATATAGGGTCATTTAATATGGGAATAGTGATCATGGCTTAGTGTCATTTAATATAGGGAATAGTGATCATGATATAGTGTCATTTAATATAGGAATAGTGACCATGATATAGTGTCATTAATATAGGAATAGTGACCATTGATTATAGTGCCATTTAAATATGGGAATAGTGACCATGATATAGTGTCATTAATATAGGGAATAGGACCATGATATAGTGTCATTAATATAGGGAATAGTGACCATGATATATGTCATTTAATATAGGGAATAGGACCATGATATAGTGTAATTAATATAGGAATAGTGACCATGATATAGGTCATTTAATATAGGGAATAGTGCCATGATTATAGTGTCATTTAATATAGGGAATAGGTGACCATGATATAGTGTCCTTTAATATAGGAATAGTGACCATGATATAGGTCATTAATAAGGGAATAGTGATCATGATATAGTGTCATATATAGGGAATAGCGACATGATATAGTGTATTTATATAGGGTAGTGACCATGATATAGGTCATTTAATATAGGAATAGTGACCATGATATAGTGTCATTTAATATAGGGAATAGTGACCATGAGACAGTGTCATTTAATATAGGGAATAGTGGACCATGATAGTTGTCATTTATATAGGGAATAGTGACCATGATATAGAGTCATTTAATATAGGAATAGTGACCATGATATAGTGTCTTTAATATAGGAATAGGACCATGATATAGAGTCATTTATATAGGGAATAGTGACCATGATATAGTGTCCTTAATATAGGGAATGTGACCATGATTAGTTCATTTATTGGGAATATGAAGACCATGATATAGTGTCATTTAATATACAAAATAGTGACCATGATATAGTGTCATTTAATATAGGGAATAGTGACCATGATATAGTGTCATTTAATATACAAAATAGTAACCATGATATAGTGTCATTTAATATAGGGAATAGTGACCATTATATAGTGTCATTTAATATAGGAAATAGTGACCATGATATAGTGTAATATAGAAGGGTAGCTGATAGATAGTAAGATGAGGATGCAAGATGAAGATGTGATAGATGATAGATAGATAGATGAGATAGATAATAGATAGATAGATACGATAGATAGATAGATATCGATAGATAGATGGGATGGATGGCATGGATGGATGGAGGGATGGAGGGATAGATAGATTTAGTAGATAGGAGTGATAGATATGATAGATAGATAGATAGATAGATAGATAGATGATAGATAGATAGAAGATGATTAGATAATCAGATATATTGATGAGATAGGATAGATAGATAGATAGATAGATAGATAGATAGATAGATGAGTAGATATATGATATATATATAGATAGATAGATTAGATAGGATAGAGAGATAGATAGATAGATAGATAGATAGTAGATAGATAGTAATAGATAGAAGATAGATAGATAGAAGATAGATAGATAATAGATAGATAGATAGATAATGGATGATCAGATAAGATAGATATATAGATAGTTCGATTAAATCGAGTAGATTAGATGAAGAGAGATAGAGATAGATAGATAGATGATAGATAGATAGAGAGATTAGAGCGATAGATAGATAGATAGATAGATAGCATCAGATGATATATTAGAGAGATAAATAGATAGATGGATGGAGTAGATACGATGGAGGATGGGATGATAGGATAGATGTAGATAGATAGATAGATAGATAGATAGGATAGAATAGATAGATAGATAGATAGATACATTGGAGATGGATGATTGGATGGAGCGGATGGATGGAGTAGATAGATAGATAGATAGATAGATGACTAGATGGATGAGAAGAGATAGATAGATAGAGTAGATAGAGATAGAAATAGATAGATAGATAGATAAGATAGATGATAGATAGATCGGAAAGTATCCGGGATCAAACCAGAATTCGATATGACATTAATACCAGTAATTCTCAAATATTTTTTAGTGTTTAGAAACATGTATCCAGCCTTTTTAAGTTATTCAATGAAACTTGCCATTACGGGACATCGCTGGAAGACGTTCCACAGTTTCACCATTCTCACTGAAAAGAAACCTTACCTAACCTGAAGAGAAATTTCTTTCTTTCCCAACCTTAAGGATGTCCACGAGGTCCTCTGATTGACCTATTAGTGAACAATGCACCGGGAGTATTGTATGGCCATTAATATTTTGTATAAGGTTATCATGTTCCCACGCAAACCGCCGCTTTCCATGTTGTAAAACGGCCCTAACTTGTTTTCTAATCTGCCTGCATATTTTCAAGCCCCTCAGTTCCCCTTAGTTTAATTTGTTGCTACCTTCTGAACTGCTTCCATTTCAAATGTCCCTTTTGTATATGGGATTCCAAAACGGCAACCGCATATTCCAAATGAGGCTACCAGTGCCTTGAAAAGAGGGAGAAATATTTTTTCTCTTGAATCCTATTCCCTTTTATACAAGACAAATATATTGCTAGCTCTAGCGGTTGCTACCTGCATTGTTGTACAGCTAAGTGAGTTATCTACAGAAACCCCCAAACCCTTTCCATTACAGATGAAACTTAAACAAGAGTTATTTATGGTGGAGTGGACAGGATTATTAAATCCCCCCTCCAATGCTATTCACCTTAACATTATCAAACTTGAAATCTCTTGCCATTCTGCTGCCCATTTTGATAATCTATCTAGGTCTGCTTGCAGCACTTGCAATCAGTGGAGAGTTTCCCAAGGCTTGGCAAGTTAGAGCCAATCAGCCAAAACACAGAGACCTTGCTCTCAATGCCCCCTTCTAAGTCATTTATAAACAGATTAAACAGAGTGGACCCCAGTACAGGAACCTGGGCACTCCGCTTGAGAAACTTTAGCCCACATAGTGTGCTTCCATAACCACACTCTTGTTTGCGGTATTGGTCCAATAACCAGTTCTCATCCATGAAAACAAATGTTTTCTTCAAGGGACACAGCACTCAGTTTTGATACCATTAGTCGCATATGTGGCACAGTATCAAAAGCTTTTGCAAAATCCAAATATACCACATCACTGCTGTGATGCCGAAGGTCCAACTTCTGTACTCACTTCTCATAAAAACCAATTAAATTTGTCTGGCATGATCTATTCTCATAAATCCCCATGCTGACTACTACTAATAAGATGATCTCTGGAGACAAAAGTAAAGGATATGATCCCTTAACAAAGTTTCCATCACCTTCCCTACCACTGATGTTAGGCTTACAGGTCTATAGTTACCAGGCTGTGACACGACTACCTTTTGAATGTGGTTATACATGGCTTTTTTCCAATCCAGCGGCACATCCCCAGACAAAAGCGAATCTGAAAATATGAGAAAAACAGTGGTCTAGATAGAAAAACTGAATAAGCTCTTTTAAAATATGAGGATGCAATCCATTGGTCCTGGCGCTTTATTGATATTAACTTTGTTAATTGTTTCCGTACCGGTATCCTCCGTTATCCAATGTGAAACACTCTCATTTCTTCCCTGCATATTGCTACAATCCCCTACTGTAAGGACAAAGGATTCTCAACAGTAAAAACCGATGTAAAAAAACGGTTAGCAGATTAGCCTTTTCGGCATCTCTACAACCACCTCAGCTCCATTATTTAAATGGTCCCACATTTCAGTCCTCATCTTTTACATTTATATACTTAAAAAACATCTTGGGGTGGAATTGCTTTGTTCGGCAATCCGTATTTCATTTTCATTTTAGCTAGTTTAATTGCTTGTCTGCACTCTTTATTAACAGCTTTTGTACTCCGGTAAGCCTGTTCTGTGATTCTGTTTTTAAAATTTTAAAAGCCCTTTTCTTTTTTTCCATTTCCCTTTTACCTAGCATTAAGCCATGCAGGACTGGACCTAATTTTTTTCACTGTTACCATAAAGGTACCGATTGGAAATGTAATAGTTTAATATCCCTTAAAAGTGGTCCACAATTGCTCAGTATCTTTACCTAGAAACAGTTCCCCAGTCTATGAGCAGGAGCGATTCCTTTAAAAGCATAAAATTAGCTTTCCTAAAGTTAAAAGTTTTTGTTAAGCCAGTGCACTTAGTTTTTTGCACCCTATTAAATGACACTATATCATGGTCATATTCCCTTTTATGCTAAATGACATCATATTAAATGACACCTATATCATGGTCCATTCCCTATATTAAATGACCACTAGATCATGGTCACTTTCCCTATATTAAATGACACTATATCATGGTCACTATTCCCTATACTAAAGACACTAATCATGGTCAATATTCCCTATATTAAATGACACTATATCATGGGCACTATTCCCTATATTAAATGACACTATATCATGGGCATATGTTCCCTATATAAATGACACATATCATGGTCACTATTCCCATACTAAATGAAAACTGATATCAGGCACTATCTATATTAAATGAAACTATATCTTGGTCACTGATCCCTTATTAAATGGCACATATATCATGGTCACTGTTCCCTATATTAAATAACACTATATCATGGTCACTATTCCCATATACAAATGACACTATATCATGGTCAGATTCCCTATATTAATGAAACTATATCATGGTCCACTATTCCCTATATTAAACTGACACTATATACATGGTCACTATCCTATACTAAATGACACGATATCATGGTCACTGTCCCTATATTAAACACTATATGCATGGTCCACTATTTTCCCTAATTGTTTTTATTAAATGACACTATATCATTGGTCACTATTCCCTATACTAAATGACACATATCATGGTCACTATTCCCTATATTAAATGACACTATATATGGTCACTATTCCCTATACTAAATTGACACTATATCATGGTCATATTCCCTATATTAAATGGACACAACTATACATGGTCACTATCCCTATATAAATGACACTATATCATGGTCACTATTCCCTATATTAATGACATACCATGGCACATCCCTATATTAAGGCTATATCACGATCACTATCCCTATATTAAAGGACACTATATCATGGGTCACTATCCCTATATAAATGACACTTATCACGGTCTAGATTCCCTGTATTAAATGGACAATTATCATGATCACTATCCCTAATTAATGACACTATATCGGCCACTATTCTATACAAATGACACTATATCACGGTCACTATTCCTATATTAAATGACACTATATCACGGTCACTTCCCTATATTAAATGACCACTATATATCTGGTCACTATTCCCTATATTAAATGACCCTATATCATGGTCACTATTTCCCCTATATTAAATGACACTATATCATGATCACATCCCTATTAAAAGACACTATATCACGGCACTATTCCCTATATTAATGACACTTATCACGGTCACTTTCCCATATATAATGGACCACTATGATCACGGTCACTATTCCCTTGTTTAAAATGACCCCCACTATATCATGATCCACTATTCCTATATAATGACACTACTATGATGCGTACTATTCCCTATACTAAATAACACTATATCAATGGTCACTATTCCCTATATTAAATGACACTTACTATTCCCTATATTTAAATGACCCTATATCATAATCCAACTTATTTCACCTATATTAAATGACAACTATATCATGATTCACTATTCCCTATATTTAAATGAAAACTATATCATGGTCACTCATTCCCTATATTAAATGGCACTATATCATGATATACTATTCCCTATATAAATGACACTATATCATGGTATTCAAACACGTATATATCCCTATATTTAATCACATATTGAAACACATTAAAGCATATTCATGGTCACTATTCCCATAATACACTCATAGATCACCTATAAATGAACACTATATCTGTGTCACTATTCCCTATATTACATGACCACTGTATCATGGTCACTATTCCTATATTAAAGACACTATACCATGGTCAATATTCCCATATATAAATGACACTGCTCCATGGTGCCACTATGCCCTAATTATAATGGCACTTACCATGGTTCCTATTCCATATATTAAATGACACTGTACCATGAGTCAATATTCCTATATTAAATGACACTATATCATGATCACAGTCCCTAATTAAATGACACTATATCATGGTCACATTCCCTATATTAAATGACCACATATAGATGACACTATTGCCCTATATTAAATGACAATATATAATGGTCATATTCCTATATAAAATGACACTATATCATGATCACTATTCCCTAGATTAAATGACACTATATCATGGTCCCTATTCCCATATTATAAATGACACATTATCATGATCACTATTCCCTATATTAAATGACACTATTATATGGTCACATTCACCTTATGTAAATGAACTATATCATGGTCACTATTCAATATATTAAATGACAACATATCATGGTCACTATTCCTATATATATGACACTGTATTAGTACTGGTCACTATTCTATATAAATGACCAACTATTATCATGGTCACTATTCCTAATTAAATTATTACTGATTCTCATGGTCACGTATTCCATAGTAAAGACACTAATATGACTATGCCCTTATATGGCCTTATGGCACTATTCCCTATATTAAATGGGCACTAATCATGGTCAATTCCCTATATTAAATGACACTATATCATGGTACTATTCCTATATAATGACTATATCATGTCACATCCTTATTAAATGACACTATATCATGGTCACTATTCCCTATATTAATGACACTAATCACGATCATATTCCAATATACTAAAGACACTATCTGTCACTATTCCCTATATTAAATGACACTACATAGGGTCACTATTCCCTATATTAAATGACACTATATCACGATCACTATTCCGATATTAATGACACTATATCATGGTCGCTATTCCTTACAAATGACACTTATACTGAGCACTATTCCCTATATAAATGACAACTATATCATGATCACTGTTCCCTATATTAAAATTACACTATATCATGGTCACTGTTCCCTATATTAATGGCACTATATCCATGGTCATATTCCCTATATATAAATGACCATCATATCATGGTCACTATTCCCTATACTAAATGACACTATATCATGGCCACTATTCCCTATATTAAATGACTCTATATCATGGTCACTATTCCACTATACTAAATGACACCTAATAGGATGATCACACTATTCCCTATATAAAATGAAACTATAGTCATGGTCACTATTCCCTATACTAAATGACACTCATATCATGGTCACTATTCCCTATATTAAATGACACTATATCATGGTCACTATCCCTATATTAAATGACATATCATGGTCACTATTCCCTATACTACAAGACACTATATCATGGTCCTATTCCCTATATAAATGACACATATCATGATCACTATTCCCTATATTAATGGCACTCTATCATGAGCACTGTTCCCTATATTAAAAGGACACTATATCCTGTATTAAATGACCACTATTATGGTCACTATTCCCTATATTAAATGACACTATATACATGATCATATGTTCCCTATATTAAATGACACTATATCGTGTCGCTATTCCCTATATTAATGACACTATATCATGGTCACTGTCCCATATTAAATTACACTATATCATGGTCATATTCCCATATTAAATTACACTATTCATGGTCACTATTCCTATATTAAATGACACTATATCATGATCCGAATCCCTATATTAAATGACACTATATAATGGTCATATTCCCTATATTAATGGCACTTATCATGATCCCATTCCCTATATTAAATGACGCATATCATGACACTATTCCCATATTAAATGAACTATATCATGGCACTATTCCCAATATTAAATGACAGCTATATCATGATCACTATTCCCTATATTAAATGACACTATATCATGATCACTGTCCCTATATTAAATGACACTATATCATGGTCACTATTCCCATATCAATATATCATGACATTCCCTATATAATATATCATGGTCACTATTCCCTATATTAAATGACACTATATCATGGTCACTATTCCTATATTAAATGACACTATATCATGGTCACTATTCCCTATATTAAATGACACTATATCAGGTCACTATTTCCATATATTAAATGACACTTATCTGGTCACTATTCCTATATTAATGACCACTATATCATGGTCACTATTCCCTATATTAATGGCACTATATATGTCACTATTACATATTAATGACACTAGATCATGGTCACTATTCCCTATATTAAATGACACTATATCAGGTCACTATTCCCTGATATTAAATGACACTATATCATGGTCACTACTCCCTATATTAAATGACACTATATCATGGTCACTATTCCCTTATATAAATTGACGCTATTATCATAGGTCACTATTCCCTAATTAATGACGCTATATCATGATCACTATCCCTATATTAAATGACGATATCATGGTCACTATTCCTATATTAAATGACACAATATATGGTCACTATCCCTATATTAAATGACACTATATCTGTGGTCACTATTCCCTATATTAAATGAACTATATCATGATCACTATTAATATTAAATGACACTTATCAGGTCACTATTCCCTATATTAAATGACCTATATCATGGTCACTATTCCCCTATATAAATGACACTATATCATGAATCACTATTCCTATTAAATGACACTTTATCATGATCACTATTCCCTTATTAAATGACACATATCATGGTCACTATTCCCTATATTAAATTCACTATATCATGGTCACTATTTCCATATTAAATGACACTATATCATGATCACTATTCCCTATATTAAATGACACTATATCATGGTCCAAATTCCCTATATTAAATGACACTATATCAGGTCCATATTCCATATTAAATGACCCCACCACTATATTCATGGTCACTATTCCCACTATCGTAAATGACACTATATCGTGGTCAGATTCCCTATATAAATGAACTATATCTGATCACTATTCCCTATATTAAATGACACTATATCATGGTCACTATTCCCTATATAATGACACATACCATGGTCACTATCCCATATTAAATGAACTATATCATGGTCACGTCCCTAAGCTTCATTACTTATTCCAAAATGAGCTGGGTATTAGATACCACAGATCCAACAACGATCTTTCTAGTCGGACTCTACATCTGTGAAAGAAAATGCTCTATAGGAATTTAAGGAACTTTATCCTTTGAGGTGTGCAGTTCCCTTACACCAATCTATGTCCGGGTAGTTAAAATCCCCCATGCCCAAACAGCCCCATACCGCAGCCTTCGCCAACTGCATATGGAGATTCTTTCACCTCTCCTCGGAATTTGGCGCTTATAACATACGCCAATATTAAATTTACCTACCTTCTGCTTCTGTCCACATTCCACCCATAATGTTCGCGTATCGTTTGCTTCCTATCTATAGATAATAGCTCGATGATAGATTAGAGGCTATGGACAGAAGAGGGTGTCCTGTCACGTGGTGCACAGGTGGGAGGGAGGGGGGTCTGCCATTTCATTGCCGTGAGCCATAGGCTCACAGCTCAGTCTTTGAATTAGGGGGAAGGGGCGTAAGTTATAATCGATAAGTACCCCCGACTGTAATTATACAGATATTCAAAAGTCACCTTTGGAATCCCTGCCCTTTTAAAAGCACTTGGGCCTGACGGCTTTGTGGCTTATTAAATGTTCACGGAACTCCTCTATGACTTCTAATCCTTATAATTTACGTAGGGTACTTATCTTATAATAATGTGGTACCCAGAGTTCCCTGATAACTAGTCTGTGCTTGTACTTTATATAGACCATAACTCTCCAGTGACTTCTATATTCTTATAATTACAGTAGGGATGACAACAATCCTTTAATACTGAGTGGTACCCAGAGTTCCCTGTATAACTCAGTCGGTCTCTGTAACTTCAATAGACACAGAACTCCTCAGTGACTTCTAATATCCTTATAATTTACAGTGGGGATACATAATCCCTTATAAACATGAGTGTTACCAAGTCCTGTATAACTCAGTCTGTGTCCTTGTACCTTATTAGCACAGACTCCTCATGGACTTCAATATCTAAATTTACGTAGGGGGTACATTATCCTTATAATACATGAGTGGGTACCCAGAGTTCCTGTATAACTCAGCTGTGTCCTGACCTTATTATACACAGAACTCCTCAGTGACTTTAATATCCTTATAATTTACAGTAGGGGATACATTATCCCTTATAATACATGAGTGGTACCCAGAGTTCCCTGGTATAAACTCAGTCTGGTCCTTGTACCTTTATATAGACACAAACCTCCAGTGACTTCTAATATCCTTATAATTTACAGTAGGGATACATATCCTTTTAATACTGAGTGGTACCCAGATTTCCTGTATAACTCAGTCTGTGTCCTTGTACCTTCATATATGGACACAGACTCCTCAGTGGACTTCTAATATCCTTATAATTACAGTAGGGGATACATTATCCTTATAATACATGAGTGTACCCAGAGTTCCCTGTATAACTCGTCTGTGCCTTGTACCTGTATATAGACACAGAAAATCCTCAGTGACTTCTATATCCTATATTTACAGTAGGGATACATTATCCCTTATAATACATGAGTGGTACCCAGAGTTCCCTGTATAACTCAGTCTGTGTCCTTGTCCTTTATATAGACACAGAAATCCTCGTGACTTCTAATATCTATAATTTAAGTAGGGGATACATTATCCCTTATAATACATGAGTGGTACCCAGAATTCCCTGTATAACTCAGTCTGTGTCCTTGTACCTTTAATGGACACAGAACTCTCAGTGACTCTTCTAAATCCTTATAATTTACAGTGGGATACATTATCCCTATAATACATGAGTGGTACCCAGAGTTCCCTGTATAATCAGTCTGTGTCCTTGTACCTTATATAGACACAGAACTCCTCTGTGACTTCTTAATATCCTTATAATTGTACAGTAGGGGTACATTATCACTATATAATTGCTAGTTTTGGATAATCAGTGTTTACTTATATTACCAAAAACTAAATGAAATAGTCGGACGTAGCCTTAGAGTTTAATGTTTCATTTCAGGTCTTTTTTTGTCGTTTATTTCGTTTTATAAGGTTTGTTAAAGCCGTTTCAGGTTTTTTTAAGGTCTTGGTAGAAATATAATGATTGTGACTTCATTGGATCATTAATGTGAAATAAAAACTTACCTTTAGATGTAGAAAACTCTGATCCTCTCTCGGTTAAAGAGGGTTAGTTTATTAGCGAAAAAAGTGTCAGCGAGCAAGGGGATCCACGGTGCTGATTAAACTGCAAGTCCAGACTTTTTACAAGTCCTGACATTCGGGGACAGCTGTTAAAATCCTGCGTCATTGATGATCTAATGAAATAAAACCCAGGGTTGTTCAACCAAAATAGTTTTTTATACTTTCCTTAGAAGCCAATGTCTAAAGGATTATGATGAACAGAATATAGCTAAGGGCTCTTATAATACCATAAATAAATACAAACAAAACTACTGGGCCTCGTTATTTGATTAAAGGGGAAGTAAAGCTAGAAAATAAACACAATTTATCACTAATGTTAGATGGATCTAGGATCAGATAAGGAAGTGATGTTCCTGACAATAGGCTTTATAGATTGATATAACCATCGCTGTCTTTCATTTGGGATTCATAGCGGCTGCACAAATATTTCGGCCTTACCAAGCTTATGAGTTATTGAAAACCACAATGGGGTATGCAGGGGGTAACCTCATTCAAGTCTATGGAGCCGCAGGTTTAAACGATGTCTTGAATGGGTATGACTTACCGGTATTAATACATATACTGTAGTTTGGTTGGTACAGGGATATATAATAATATTGAGAATTACGGTATTAATACATATACTGTAATTTGGTTGGTACAGGGTTACTATATAATACTGAGAATTACTGGTAATAATACATATACTGTAGTTCTGGTTGGTACGGGGATACTATATAATATTGAGAATTACTGGTATTAATACAAATACTGTAGTTCTGGTTGGTACGGGGATACTATATAATATTGAGAATTACTGGTATTAATACATATACTTAGTTCGGTTGGTACAGGGGATACTATATAATATTGAGAATTACTGGTATTAATACATAACTGTAGTTATGGTTTACAGGGATACTATATAATATTGAGGAATTACTGGTATTAATACATATATTGTAATTCTGGTTGGTACAGGGTTACTATATAATATTGAGAATTATGGTTATTATACATATACTGTAGTTCTGGTTGGTATGGGGATCTATATAATACTGAGAATTACTGGTATTAATACATTATACTATAGTTCTGGTGTGGTACAGGGATACTATATATATTGAGAATAGATTACTGATTTAATACATATACTGTAGTTCTGGTTGGTACAGGGATACTTATATATTAAGAATTACTGGTATTAATACATTACTGAGTTCTGGTGGTACAGGGATTACTATATAATATTGAGAATTACTGGTATTAATACATACACTGTAGTTTGGTTGGTACGGGAATATATATATATTGAGATTATGGTATTAATACATATACTGTAGTTTGGTTGGTACAGGGATACTATATAATATTGAGAAGTACTGTTATTAATACATATTACTGTAGTTCTGGTTGGTACGGGAATACTATAATATTGAGAATTACTGGTATTAACAGCATACACGTAGTTCTGGTTGGTACAGGGTACATATAAAATATGAGAATTACTGGTTATTAATTAATAACTGTAGTTCTGGTTGTACAGGGATACAATATAATATTGAGAATTACTGGTATTAATACATATACTGTAGTTCTGGTTGGTACGGGAATACTATATAATATTGAGAATTATGGTATTAATTACATTATACTGTAGTTTATGGTTGGTATAGGGATCCTATATATATTGAGAATTACTGGTATTAATACATATACTGTAGTTCTGGCAGTACAGGGATACTATATAAATTGAGTATTATTGGTATTAATACATATACCATAGTTCTGGTTGGTAAGGGATACTATATAATATTGAGAATTACTGGTATAATAAATTAGACCGTAGTTTGGTTGGTACAGGGATACTATATAATATGAGAATACTGGTATTAATACATATACTGTAGTTCTGGTTGGTACGGGATACTCTTATATATGAGAATTACTGGTATTAATGCATTAGACCTGGTGATCCGGGATACTTTCCGATTGCTGTTTGAGTCAGGAAGGAATCCCCCCCCCTTTTTTTTAGTGTTTGGGTTTTTTGCCTTCCTCTGGATCACTGGTAGGTAGGGTTAAAAAAAAATTTTTTAAAAGGGAGGGTGAATAGGTGGACTTGAGGACGTATGTCTTTATTCAACCTCATTACTATGTTACTATGTATTTCTCCCCTAATGACGCAGTAGATGGTGAAAGGCCTGACTTTATTTTTATTTTGAATCTTAGACCCAAGAATTGCTTATGTCTCTTACAATGATGGAGAAATTTTGTACTGTAAAGGGCATGTCCACCCCCAAAAAAAAAATTTACCCCATGTTATGGTTCCCTTGCACTGTATGTGAAAGTCCCAGCAGTGAGGAGTAGGAGGTTGTCTGTGTTATATGTGCCAGATATTTGTAGCAACAGGTACCACTTGCTCAATGAGCGTTTTTATAATCTTGGACATGTGCAGTGGATTCATCAGTCAAGCGTTTGGTTGTGATGTCAGCAGTACAGCCTTGACTGCATGGAGGAGGAGCCAGTTACGCGAGAATCGGGACAATAATTATCATTAAATATCGGTTAGAATGAGGTAATAATGAGCTGGATATATCAGTCGAGGCAGATAACAGATAAATATAAAAAAAAGGACTGGAGAGAGCAGGTAGGTATTCAACCCACAGGTCATATGCTTTATTAGAGTGTGACACAACATGTTTCAGACCCTGTTGGGTCCTTCATAGGTGAAACTGTGGTGAGGTCCATACTGAAGCGCAGAGCCTATTGAATTCTGGTCACTGCTGACTACAGGGGTAACACTTTCTATTTGCAGGTAACTGGTACGTGACCAGTTATAGCTTAAGTGTGAAATGCCCTTAAGAAGCGAACTAAAGAAAGAGATTTCCTGCAGTTTAATTGGAAACGCTGTGATGGCATCATTTCAGCTTCGAAATTGTTTGTTGTTGTTTGCACACAACCCCAACTGTTTTATACCAGTTTATTACATGTATTTTAACCAGATATTTAATGGTACGTTCTATTCCTTTCTGGAATAAAGGTGTCTGCCTCCTCCATCTGCTATGAGCTTTTTTATAAGCTTGAGCATGGGGCAGGAGGGCAGCAGGTTGTGATTAGAGATACATTCGAGGGAACCGGAGGATCGATGGCTACATCGAGGGTTACCGAACGATACATTCAAAGGTTACCGAGATCGATGGCTACATTCGAGGGTTACCGAACGATACATTCAAAGGTTACCGAGATCGATGGCTACATTCGAGGTTACCGAACGATACATTTCAAAGGTTACCGAGATCGTGGTACATTCGAGGGTTACCGAAGATACATTCAAAGGTTACCGAGATCGATGGCTACATTCGAGGGTTACCGAACGATACATTCAAGGTTACCGAGATCGATGGCTACATGTCGAGGGTTACCGAACGATACATTCAAAGGTTACCGAGATCGATGGCACATTCGAGGGTTACTGAACGTACATTCAAAGGTTACCGAGATCGATGGCTACATTCGAGGGTTACGACGATACATTCAAAGGTTACCGAGATCGATGACTACATTCGAGGGTTACTGAAAGATACATTCAAGGAGAACCGAGATCGATGGTGTACATTCGAGGGTTACTGAATTCGAACGTAACATGTCGAGGGTTACCGAATTCGAATGTAACATTCGAGGGTACGATTGGAGAATTTGATAATTTTCAAATTGTTTGATAATTATCGTAAATAAGATGCGAGTTCAAAAAACCTATACCAGTTCGGATAATCTGAGTTTTGAACATTGGTTCGAGTAAATCACTACTGTGATGTCAGTTGTAACAGCTTGATTGACAGCATAGAGGGAGGAGCCAGCTTACTGCGAGAATCGGACAATAATTTCATAAATATCGGGTAGTAATATAGGTAATAATGTGGCTGTATATATCAGTTGGGGGATGGCAGGTAACAGACATGTGACCCTGTTTTATGGGTGAACATTCCCTTTAATTCTCGTGCATTAGAAGTTTAATAAACTGGAAATCCTGACATTTCACTTGAGAAATTCTATGTACAGTGTGTGTGTGTGTGTGTTGTGTGTGTGTTGTGTGTGTGGTGTGTGTGTGGTGTGTGAGTTGTTGAATGTGCCAACAGACAGAGGGTGAGATGATTGCTCCTTTTGAGGGTTTTTTTGTTGCAATATTGGTTAATACCAAAGGACTGGCACATACCATAGACCCTGACCTTGGAAATCTATTACCGTACATTGTTAGATTGTGAGAAGAAGGAGAGGAATCAGGTAAGGAACAGCTGTATTTACCTGAAAACTTCACTAAAGATTCTATTGACGTGAAACCGTGCCAATAGTCTGTGCCAATTTGCCATCCAAAATAACAAAGACAAATACTTAATAAATCTATAAATAAATCAGCTCGTGACTCTCGCACGCACGGCACACGGCACCTGAATTTGTATCTTTATACAACAACCTAGTCAATCAAAGAACTCATAAGGAAACGAACGCTCTAGATCTCGGTAAAAAGTACCAGGCCCGTTCGAGGTTAATATTCACACCTATCGAGTGCTCATGTTCATATATATATACCCCAATAACCATATAAAAGTTGTCCATAGGCTTGTAATCCTCAGGTGTCCAATGGAGCTGAAGTAGTTGAATATGGTTTCTTGCGTGTGGCGCATATCAGCAATTCCTCCAAGTAGACCCACATTCCGAGGGCCCTGTGCCATCCAGTCATCAACCCACTCGGACTTCCATTCACTGTCACCTTCGATGAAACATTCCAGAAGTAACCGCATAACTGCTACAAAAGGTCTTAAACCAGAGTAGTAATAATCGGTGAATACAAACGCTCCTCTCATGGGGGTAATCACTGGTTGGACCCTTTGTGTAATAAAAGTCACAGATCTCCAACATTTGTCTCCATACACCCTTTCTTTTACTTGAGCTAAAATGATGCCCCACTAGTTTGCGCAAAGAAACTTCTTATCAGACCATCTTCCTTCTCCCCCTTAACCAACCGCATTTCGCCTACATCAGAAAATTCTTCGGCAGGTTGCAGATATTTTGAAGACAAGGAGGACATTTCTTTGGAAGATCGAATCTTCCCAAATTTATATTCAAATCATGGAAAATATCCAAGTACTTCTGGTGGCGTCCTTCTTTTACCAATCACCAGACCTATTACTTCATAAATGGCGAAAACATTGTCGCCAATCTGATTTATCTTCTCACAGTGTAGCTCTTGTGGATCTGCCTCTACTTGAGGTCTAGTTAAGGTCTTTTCTGTTCAGAGAGGAAAACGTCTACTGAATTCATACCAGGCACCAGTTTTTTTTTTTAATCTTACTCTACATCCCCGTTAAGGTCGCACCACAGTGAAAGCTGTCTCCTCTTCCCGCTCTGACAGTGCATTCTGTCAAAGACGTTAATATCAAGTTACCATAAGAAAGAAGAGAATTATTGATGTTGGATCCAACTATTGTAGCCCCTGAAATCTGCTTCCTGTCATTCCGAAGCTTCCAAATTTCCTCCTGCTGCACATATCTCCGCCTGTAATTCAGTTAGTAATAGAAAGTGGAGGAGGAATCTACTTAGTACCAGGTTTCTCGTGTACGCCGACAGACCCTAGAATTATGCAAGCGGCGTTTATTTTCTTCGTTCTTTATATTGATTTCTTTATTTTTTACCTCCTGTATAATTTATTTTTTTTGCTTACGGTTCTTGAAACGCAGAGTCGATGTTGTCTCCTCCCTCTTCTCTCCAACCCCCAGCGAAGTGACATGCTTCTTTCTGACAATGTTGAGTGTTGAATCTGAGGATTTGGCATGTCAGTTAGTGGTCTGTGCGAGCTTAGCTGGCTATTATTAGCAATGATTATCAGGGCAACGCTTAGAGGGGAGAATTACAGAGCCAATCTGCTTTCACGCCAGGGTCCCTATGTTTATTTCTGTACTTCGTTTCTACTTTGCAGTTTTTTATTTTGTTTCTTGGGGAGGAATCTAAATCTATATTTGCAACTGGACACAGGAGACGGTCAAGAGTCAACGCCGCTCTGAATTATCACGAGGGAAGCGAGAAAAGCCTTGCAGGCTGCTGAGAGTTGTTTTTTTTTCTCTCTCTCCTCTGTGAGCCGTGAAGGCTATGCCATCTAGAGTATTGTAAGGGATGCAGAATGCTGTGCTCCTTGGCTTGTGTTCTTAATGGTGTGTGTGTGTGTGTGGGAACATCTCCTGCATTCAGAGCTGCCTGCACCAACTTGAAGACCTTTATTATGACCAAATGCATGGCTGTTGGGAATTGGGCAAAATCTATATCATTAGATACACAAAGGCTTTTCAATCCAGTGGAATTGATTTTAAAAACAACACAAGCGAATCGTGGAAAGGAAATAAGGAAACTGGAAGGATTTTTTTTTCACTGCTTTGGAATTTGTGTGGGATCCACCTGCAAACATTCCATCTAATCAGGCTGTGTGGGTTTTACACTTTGGCACTGGATATACGGCATTTAAATAAACAGAATTCCCTGGAATGTGTTTGTCCTGCCCAAGGATAAATGCGAGAGGTAAGAAGAACCTTCTCTGTTTTTTTTTATTTCACTTACATCTTCACCTGTGTGAAGCAATTTAAAAGAAATGTCTGTGTTTAGCACAATGAATCTTGCACAATGGCAGAATGTGAGTGTGTGCTGGAGACTAATGCAGATATCGGGGGAATGAATGGGGTTGCTGTTAAAATGAGAACAGAAGAAGGGACCATTCAGTCTTGGTGATGCACAGTGGAAGTTTGTCTGACAGGTCCGGTTCAGTAAACACGTAGTAAATGTATGTTGCTGGTGGGTAATCCAACTATACCAGGGCTGGTGCAAAGCAGAGAATGAGGAGCTGGGTGAGATCGGACAGGTGAAAATCCAGATTCCTGCATTAGAACCCAATCAATATCATTGTGAAATCACCACATCTCTAGTAAACAATATGGGTTTTTATCATTGCTGTATTATCGTAATATCCACACATAAAGTGGAATCGGACGCTGTTGAGTTCCAATGTATCAAAGCCATTTCTGGTCTGTGGATTTGAATCGATAGAGGGTCTGGAATTTCGGTTTTAACCCTGATTCCTGTAAAGTGGGCAGGCGATGAATGGTTAATGGAGTTTACAAAGTGATCTGTTATTATAAAATAAAATCTAGCACCTACATGTGTCACAGATAGATATATATATAGTTACAAGGTTTAACCATGCAATGGGCTTCCCTGTTCTAGAAAGAGGAATAGACAGACAGGAGTGAAGAACAGTTGTCTAAAGACACAAATGACGCTTTGTGCAGTAAGGAATCAGCTAAGCCGTCCTGACATCTAAGGTTACTTGAGTCTAATCTGAGAAAAGAAATAGCAAAGAGGAAATTGCAGCTTCAGCACAGATCCAGGCAAAAAAAAAACAAAGTCAGAACAGTCCAGAGATTGTAGCACCAAATCCTTGTTGAGCCAAGATGCTTCCACTTTTATGTCTTCCACCAGAAATATAGCCAAGGGGGCAGTTGGGAAAAAACAAATGATTTACCATCAAGGGATCATTCATGTGGTCATTATAAGGGGTTATAAAGTACTCTGCCCTCTTGCCTTCAACAGTGGTGGTGCATTCAAACCCTCCTAAAAATTCTGCTTAGGGGATAATGAATTGTGGACGGTTAACATTTTCCAAATGCAAATCCAATTGACGAGATTACTGTTGGGGATTATTGCACAAAGAAGTCACGTAGGGCACCATATTCCTTCTGAGAACTTTCCCCCAGCCAGAACCATAAAAGCAAACACCACCTGGAACGTGGTTAGATATAGAAGGTTCTTTTTTTTCTGGTTATTTACCTGAATGGCTTGATTACTGCATTCTTACATTGTCAAGTGATGAGTCCCTGAAATACTGCAGGAAGGCAAATGAGTTTTAGATGATTGTATTACCTTGTTATTTCCAGCGTTCTCCTCTAAGATATTCAGATTTCCAACCCAATAGCATCTGGGCAAGCAAATATGTTTACAATATGGTATATTATTCTCATACCAGATCACCAGACAACGCGCAGATCGCATAGCACCCAATCTGGGATAAGTCCCTCATCTGAATACTATTCCACGTATAGGGATGAAACCATAATTGTTCCAAACATGATCCTGTATGACATCATAATTCACACTTGGCACTTAATAGTGTTACATACTAGAACATTGAAAACTGATGTCATGCTGTAACTGATTTGGTTTAAAGGGCAAGTCCAGCCCCAAAATGAAACTTACATACAGGTTAATCACCCCCCAAAACCCTAACGGTAATAGTTTGAAATGTGAAAGGTGTAAGTCTAACCTGAAATCCTGCACAATGTCCTGTTTCCCCGTTCTCTGCTTCCAGGTTCTTCCAGTTAGTAACTGTCAGTTATGGATTTGACAGTTGACATCACAGCCAATGACTGAATGTAATCCCCTGTGTGCCTCTTCTGAGCATGCCCAGGACTCAGTACAGGCTCAGTACAGTGTTTCTAAATGTGCTCAGTTTCCATGAGGCATCCAGAAGCATAGCAGGCATACAGTAATGATTCATAGGACAAACATGATATATCAACATATTATAAAGAGGCCTTCTTTTAAATGATGTTTTTATGAGGTTGGAGTTGTCCTTTAATGAATTGTGTCAACTGCCTACATTGCTTTGTGCTGTTTGTATACATTTGTACGCTGGTTTTATTCCTTGTGTATTTCATATCTAGTAAAGAGAATATAAATTGCATCAGACAGGTGACCGCGAAATGTGTGGAAATGGTACAATCGGTTATTCGGAATCTTTGAACATCTAACAGAGTGTGTCATGGAAAAGCAGCTATTGTGTGTAGCTGTGATTGTGAACTAAATGATACAGCCATTTACACATATGAATGGTTTCCTTTGAAAACAGCTGGGGAGCCTTTGAAAGGAGATTCTCAAACTACCTTTTCTCTGTTTAAGTGACAAAGCCTAGAGCGATGATACTGACCGAGTTACACTTGTGCTTAGAAATATACTGAAATGTAGGTGTCAATAAGGGAGACGAGCATTGATTAGCCTACTCAATAAAGAGTCAACAACACCTAAGCAGTCGTTTCATTTCCAAATCACACAAGTCAAACCTATGCTACTTGTAGTCATTCGTTTTTGTGTATCTTATCATGGAAACTTTTGATTTCTAGATTTGTTTCAGGTTTATAAATCTTTGTGTGAAATCATCGTGTGATTTGGTCCTTTGGTGAAATTTTGTAGTTGTGTTACAGATGTATATGAATTCACACAGGGGATTCTAACCTTTACGTTAATATTGTTTCTAAATCCACAACTTCCTTGGTTTAATAAAGACTTGAAAACCAACCGTAGGTTTTCCGACTTGGTCTACAGGCCCACACGTGTTATTTCAGGTTTCTCTATCGTACAATGACATTGCACTGAACTGACTTTCTTATCTGAACTATAAACCCATTTTTCTTGTGGGGCCCGCTGAGGATTGTGGCCAATGTATTCAAACGAGGTTTAACAAAATGAACAATGGTGTTTGTTTGCTAGCAGAAAGGTTACCAGTGTGGACATTATCTGATGTGTACAATTTGTCAATTCATAGGTGTGGAGATATTACAGACAGATTGGGGTAGCACAGAAAGAACATAGTTTTTTGTCCCAGGGCTATTTTTATAATATAGGTTAAAAGACCAATCCCGAGACAGACACAATGTTACCACACAGGCCAACCCACCAAAGAAACATTCGGCCAATGAGCCATTTGCTATGAGGTTATTGGCCACACCGCCTACCTTTATTAGAACTGCATGTGTAAGTCATGTGGGGCCCATATAGAGGACGGAACGTGGTGGCAAAGTAAACGTCGGACACACCATGTTACATGGATTCAGGTATGAACTGTTTTAGCTAATTAACTTACCATGCAGATAGAGGAATTTCATGACACATACCAAAACATGTTACATTTAGCCATAATACGACATCCACCAAGGTAAAGCTCCTAAACATGAATAAAACATGGTCTTGGTGAACTGTCACGATTAACATTCACATTCTAATTTCAAAGAAAATTCAAAATGGTCCACTCGAAATATTTTTAACCAAAAACGTGCATCATTACTGCCTAGTGGGGCTTTTCCATAAGAGGTGCAACGTTTTTAATCAGCAGCAACCAATGATGCGAGAAAAATGTTTCAACTGTAGTAAACCAGTAAAAAGGTAACATCTGATTGGCTGAGGCAAACAAGTTTGCACCTCTCATTGAATAGACGTGAGTGTGTCTAATCCCAGCTGAATTATTTATCTTTCTCTCATGCTGTATTGCTTTGTGATTTTTACTTCAGGAAAAGCCAAACACTGTCGGTAAGTGACAGATCGACAGGGAAACTTTCGTTGGTTCAGTAACATTGTGTCTAGTCCAAGCAGCTAAATTAATGTGACTATGGCGGGAGCCAAGCCTTCTACAGTGCACTGCAGTGGCATTTTTCAAACTGGTGAGGAACAAGAGGCGGATTGGAGATTATATTAAATAGGAACCTGTGTTTAGAATTCGATTCTATATAAAACACCAACACCCCAAGTGTCTTTCATGAAAGATATGATTGAACGATATCCGTAAATACCTCGTCAAGTCAAATTCTTCAAACATTTTTATGCTACAAAGTAACTATTTTCTTTCATTTTATTAACAAATACAAATTCTGAATTGAAACCCCTTTATAGGCACGGTAGATCATCTTGTATGGAAACCGTTAAACGGAGGTTTGATTCAGTTTTATTAAACTGATTGTCCAGGATTCACAGCAGCCAAGACCATAAAGATACAACAAACTCAAACCAGCTCGCCGAGATTACACACTCCACTATCTTCAACCCCAAACTTTCCCATCAAAGCGCCCATCAGTATCTTCCTCAGATGTGTAAATATGGTCAAGAATCTCAGGGGTATCCAGAGGAAAAGACCAGGATTTAGCCACACAAGCAGTGACCCCCAACAAAGTTATCACTTTCCTTACAAGGAGGAACCTCAGTAGAGCAATGTATTGGCCTATGTCTCCTCGCTCTCAGTGTAATGGAGTAAATGATTACAAACAGTGGCAGACATTGTGTAGTTCTAGGGAGGGTTTTGATATAAGAGATTCATATTGATACATATTAATGTAGACTTTGGAGTTCTTCTACTAGGAGAATAGCTATAGAGGTGACAAGTGTTAATTGTGATAAGTGTGAGTCTCTCTTACTATAAGGACAATGTCACACTCTCCTAAACTATCAACACGTTCACCTGCCAGCAGGGGGCCAATAGACTCAGCAAAGTGGTAGCAGTGTTAATCTAAGCAAAGGTGTAGTAATTATTAAACCAACCAAACCAAAGTGCCAGTATTACCATCTGAAGGGGGGATTCCCTAAACACGGCCTGATAGGTTTTAAAAAGGGAGAAATTGTCTTTGCAGAGAAATTTACACAATCTCTAAAGAGGCAACATTGAAATAACACCTCCATATGGTATTAAGAAATGAGGTAGATTAACACCAAAATAATTGCTGAGTCTGAAATAGAGTAAAAGCTTTTTGTGGCCTAAAAATTCTATCGAAAATTTGAAAAAATTCACATTCCGAAGATACCGCCATCAGAATAGAACCGCCATCGGAATAGAAACCGCCATCGAATACGGAATAGACTCATCCGTTTGATTTAGTAAGCCAGGAATAAGTCGAATTAAACAGTGTATTTAGAAGTCTGTGCCAGCCCTTCACTACCCAATACATTCAATACTTGCCAACCATTCTGTGTCCCAACCTCCCATCCCCCCCACACCCACCAAATTTGCCAAAAACAAGCACCACTGGCCTTGACTTCGCTGAACCTTTCTAAAAAAAATAACCTAATAACAAAGAAGTAAATTAGTAACATTATACTGAAAGCTTGACCAGACAAGGTCAAACTGGAAAGATAAGAGGAATGGCAGGAAGAAAGAAATAGTGTTCACACTCTCCAAAAGACATTTGTTAGGTCTGTTACTGTTTTATAGATTATGGACCTTGGAGAGCTTAGCAAACGTTCCTAACAGGTATATATATATATATATCATTCACTTGCTGTATGGCATGTAATCTCCTTCAGATGACAACTGGGTGCTGATTGAAGATAATATAGTTTAATAGGAATGAAAGACGCACTCACAGGTTTCAGCAACCAATCGATTGGCTTTATTCAGCCATATGTTTACATGGGATGTCTTCAGAACGGCTTGAAGATGGCCCATACTTGGGCGAAACATGAAACAATATGGCCGAATAAAGCCAAATCGCTTGGTTGCTGAAATCCTGTGAGTGCGTGTTTCATTCCTTTAGTACTATATATTATATATATATAATATATATTTATATGATATATAATATAGTTATGGGTTCTTCGAAAGTCTTTAAAAATATTGGTATTTATAAAACACAGGACATTTATATCTTATTATGTGGCTCCCAAAAAATCTGTATTTGTGTAATAAGAAAATTATTTGAAAACGTTTGTATGAGAGGAATAAGAGATGGGTCGCATTCCCTTTCCTCTTCTGTAGGCTGTAGATATATCCAGAAAGTCCTACGAAGATTTTTGCCTTTCAAGAACAAACCATTTGTTGTAGTTAGATCTTCACTGACATAGTCTTTAGTCTGTGACTGATGCATTTTAATTGACTTTATCCTCCTATACATCGTGTATAATCTTGGTCCTAGATATCTACAGAAGGTCCAGTCTATAGAGGAAAACATAGAAATGTGGCTAATATTGAAAGCCATGTAACAGATGTGATAATGATGTTTGATGCTAATTCAGGCCTGATGTTTTTGTGAAAATTAGATCCAGATAACAATTAGTACATACAATCTACTCAACCTGCCACGCAAACTTTGTTTACTTTAAACCATGAACCATGTATATATTATTAAACAACGTGTTCAGATATTTCTAAAGAATAAAAACTAACCAGATAAAATTTTCATTCATCTCCCAAAAATCAAGTCCAAACAAGAAATGCTTTTTTTATGTTTTGTGTCTTTAAAATACATTTTACAATCAGAGATTGTTTCTTGATGCTGTTCATAGATGAAGTTGTTTGTTGTTGATCATTCCTATTATTGGATATATTACATGTGTTGGCCATGGGGTATAGACGAATATATTTGGGGGCTGAACTGAGACCCCCACTGGTGTTAGAAAACATTTCTATACTTTGATGATGCTTTGTCTGCGAGCGTGAAGGCCGGACAGTTTTTTTTTTTGATGAATCATCTGTCTGCAAAGGAAATTTTGGTGCATTGTGGCTCTAAATACTTGTATGTATGTATGTAGTGTATGTATGTATGTATGTATGTATGTATGTATAGTTTAATTTATAAAGCACAACTTGGGACGCAGCGTTGTACAGATTAAAATCAAAAAAGTCATACAAGGGGGATAAATACATAGATAGTTCAGTACATAAAATATATAAATTATATAAAAGAGGTGCCGAGAGCTTGCCACAAGAGGAAAGGAGGGTCCCTGCCCCATAGAGCTTACAATCTAGTTAGGGGGTAACACAGAGTTAAATGGCATGGGAATAAGTGCTGGAGTGAGAGTGATGCAGTGCAAATAAAACAATCATATACGTGCTGATTACCAGATAGGTAGGATGTAAGGATAGATTTATCATATATAGACTATAGGATACCATATACTGTGCTGTTCGGATAGGTAAGGATTAAGGGAGATTTATCATATATCGATATATAGATATCATATATGTGTGTTGTTACCGGATAGTGTGGATGTAAGGGAGTTTATCATATATATATTACAGATACCACTATAACTGTGCTGTTAACCAGATAGGTAGGCATGAAGAGTAGATTTTCATAATAGATATCTAGAGATATCATATACTGGTGCTGGTTACGGATCAGGTAGGATGGTAAGGTAGAGTTTATCTATATAGATATTATAGTAACCATACGCGGTACTGTAGGTGGGTTGGAGATTTTAATATAGTATTGATATATAGTTCGGTTAGATAGAGGATGTAAGGGTAGATTTATCATATATAGATATATAGATATCATATACTGTGCTGGTTTACCGGATAGGAGATATGTAAGGTAGATTTCTCATATAGATAATCATATATAATATATACTTGCTGGTTACCGGATAGGTAGGATTGTAAGGTGTCTAGATTTTCACATATATAATATAGACTCAACATACATTGGTGCTGGTTACCTGCGGTAGGAGTAAGGGTAGATTTTAGATATAGATTATATAGATCACCATACTACTGTCTGGTTTACCGATAGGTAGAAGTAAGGGTAGATGTTATCATATATAGATATATAGATTACCATATACTGTGCTGTTACCGAAGGGTAGGAATTAAGGGGAGTCTAGATATGATCACATTATATGACCGATAGTAGGAAGTAGGGATATATATTAGAGATAAATCATATACTGTGATGGTTACAGATAGGTAGATGTAAGGTAGATTTATCATATATAGAATATAGATACCATATACTGTTGTCTGAGTTACCGGATAGGTAGGATGTAAGGGTTAGATTTATCAGATTAGATATATAGATACCCATATACAGTGCTGGTTACCAGATAGGTGATGGATTAAGGTGTAATTTATCATAATAGATATATAGATATCATTTACTGTGCTGGTTACCAATAGTAGGAGTAGTGGTAAATTTATCTTATTAGACATAAATACCATATACGTGATGGTTTCAGATAGGTAGGATGTAAGGGTAGATTATCATAATAGATATATAGATACCCATATACTGTGCTGTTACCAGATAGGTAGGATTAGGATAGATTTATCATAATAGATATATAGATCATTTATACTGTGCTGGTTACAAGATAGGTAGGATGTAGGGTAGATTTATCATAGTATAGATATATTAGATATCATATACTGTGTGTCTGGTTTACCGGATAGGTAGGATGTAAGGGTAGAGTATCATATATAGCATATATAGATATCATATACTGGTGCTTGTTTACAGGATAGGAGGATGGTAAGGGTAGATTATCATATATAGATATATAGATACCGATACTAGTGCTGGTTTACCAGATAGGTAGGATGTAAGGGTCGATTTATCATCAATATAGATATATAGATCCATATAGCTGTGCTGGTTACCGGGATAGGTTAGATGTAGGGTACGATTTATCATATATAGTATATAGATATCTTCTGTGCTGTGGTACAGATAGTAGGAATGTAAGGTAGAATTATCATAATATGATATATAGATATTCATTATCTGTGCTGGTTAGCCGGATAGGTAGGTATGTAAGGGTAGATTTATCATATATGAATAGATAGATAACATATACTGTGCTGGTTACATATACGGTAGGATGTAAGGGAGATTTTATCATATTATAATATAGAATACCATTACTTGGCTGGTTACCGGATAGGTAGGATTGTAAGGTAATTATCATCAATATGATATATATAGTACCATATACTGTGCTGGTTTACCAGATGGGTAGGATTTGATAGGGTAGATTATCAATAGATATATCTAATACCATTCTACTGTGCTGGTACCAGATAGTGGGAGTAGGGTAGATTTATCATATATAGATACGCATATCACTGTGCGGGGGGGGTTACGATAGGTAGGATTGTAAGGGTAGATTTAATCATATATAGATATCATTATTGTGCTGGTCCCAGATAGGGTAGGAATGTAAGGGTAATTTATCATATTTAGATTATAGATACCATATCTGTGCTGGTTACCGGATAGGTACGGATGTAAGGGTAGATTTATCAGATTCTAGAATCTAATACCAATATCTGTGGGTTACGGATAGGTAGGATTAAGGTAGATTTATCATATACAGAATAATAGAACACCTATACTGTGCTGGTTACCGGATAGGTAGGATGTAAGGGTTAGATTTATCATATTAGATTATAGATACCATATACTGTGCTGGTTCCGAATAGTAGGATGTAGGATAGATATCATATATACCATATAGAAATGCAAGTACTGTGCATGGTTACCTGATAGGTAGGGATGTAGGGTAAGATTTATCATAATATAGATATAAGATACCATATAACCCTGTTTCTGGTACGCGATAGTGGATGTAAGGGTTAGATTTATCATATATAGATATATAGATACCATTATTACTGATGCTGGTTACCGGATAGGTAGGATGTAAGGGAGATTTATCATATATAGATATCAGAGCTACCATACCAGTGCTGGGTTACGCAGAATAGGTAGGATGTAAGGGTAGATGTATCACTATATAGACATATAGATATCATATTAACTGTGCTGTTCAGATAGGTAGGAGTGTAAGGGGTAGATTATCATATATAGACATATAGATACCATATACTGTCTGGTTACCAGATGGGTAGGATGTAAGGGTAGAGATTTATCATATATAGACATATAGATACCAATAATGTGCTGGTTAACAGATCGTGTAGGATGAGAGGTAGATTTATCAGATATAGATATTATAGGATCATATACTGTGCTGTTACAGATAGGTAGGATGTAAAGGTAGATTGATCACAGCTTGATATATAGATCCCTATTAATGTGATGCTTACGGATAGGTAAGATGTAAAGGGTAATTTATCATATATAGATATATAGATTTACCAATACTCGTGATGGTTACCTGATATAGGTAGGATGTAAGGGTAGGATTTTCTTCATAGAAGATATATAGTAATCCTGTGCGGGTTACCAGATAGGTAGGAGTAAGGATAGATATTCCATAGATACTAACATTATTAGAAATCCTATTACTGTGCTGGTTACCTGATAGGTAGGATGTCAGGGTAGTGCTCATATATTAGATCTATAGATCTCAATAGTATACTGTGATGAGTTACCGGATAGGTAGGATTGTAAGGGTAGATAGATTTACATATATTAGATATAATAGATACCATATACTGTGCTGGTTACCCGATAGGCGGTAGGAAGTTA